>JAQIWD010000592.1:0-19182 GCA_034694825.1 Anurida granaria
TTCCCTTCTCTATACTTTTCAAGAAACTTGTGTTTGATCAATAACGTTTGCAACACCATTTCCAAAAACAAACACTAAAAACTTTGGATCCCTACTAACAATCCTTTGATTCATGTAACAAAAGTTATCTCTTTGGCGTTGATCAACAAATGGGCAATAGTAACTTTTAGTCATTTTCAGCCTATTTTGGCCCACATTAAACCAAAATTCGCAACTTGTATCATTTGTTCATAAAAAATAACGCAGTGAGTAGCGAGAGTTTAGGTTGATGATGATGGGGGCGATAAGCTTGCGAGATGATCATTTGCCAAAAACACCCCCAATGGGCCCGAAATTGCGGAAGAAAGATAAACTAAAACGGTTATGGTTATTTCTAAACCTCAGCAGTCGTTTGAATAGGCGTGGACCAAAAAATGAATCCCTGATGGTGATGCTGTGATTCCCTGCTGTGAAATTTGGCTCCGCATAATGGGTTTTCTCCATTTATTAGACCAGAGAAGAAAGGCGACCGTTTCCAAACAACAGGAATGGTCTCCATGATGCCCTCTGACAGGAGCAGGAGGGGAATGAGCGTTTGGGGATATTTACGAGAATGAATGGGCTTCCGCCTTTTTGGGATCTTCTTCCGTGCTCTCCGTCGTCAGTGCCTTCGCAGTAGTGAAGATCATTTGGGGCTTAAATGGTTCCATACACTTTCTCCCAATGGTGGTGGTAAGATGTTCTTTCCAGCCTCCTCCACCGCCTTTCCGCCACCATTTCCACAACCCACTCATCCGGAAGGAGTGGAAGTGGTGGAATTTTGCCAAGAAAATATTTGGAAAGACAGACGGGAAAAGGATCTTTTCCGGGAATAAAATACAATAGGCAATGCCATTGTCATCATTGTAAAAAGCCCCTCCTTTGGTTACCATCTCATTTTGACTCACTTGCCTCTCTCGTGTCACATTTTGGAAATAACGAGTTCAAAAATTCATTCATGATTATTTTATTTCCATTTCCATTGTCATTATCACTACTTGACAATTTGACATAACCTCCCTTGGCTGGAAATCTTGATTAGGGACGCTTGAACTCTGACAACAACGGCACAAATCCAAATAAAACAACCCCAATTCCCCACTCCATTTTGTGATTTTAAGTTTATTCATTCATGAATCATTAAATTTGTATTTCATCATCATCATCATCACCATCAATCATCTTAGCTCCACCCACTTTGTCATACTTTAGTACGTCGATTAAGGATTGAGAAAAGTTCCAAGAACTTACGTCAATCCCGAATAAAATGGAAAAAATTTATCATGTCGATAACAATCCTTCAACTACCAATGAGAAAATGACTTGAAGAATAAAAAGAATGAATGATTACATTTGGAAAAGTGAAAGCGGAGAAAGTTTCTGGGTCTTAATTGAATCAAAGAAGGATTTCAAAGAGAGAAAGGAGGAGAGTATGAACTTTGTACCATCGCTAACCGTTTAAGTTTGGCTTTGCTTTTCTCAAGATTTTTCGGTGTTAGCATTTTGTAGAGACAAAGTAGTAACAAGTTGATCCGTAAATTCCATCTTGAGATATTCAATTTCAATGTTCCAGCATTGGTCGATAGGGTGGGTGCTTGCTGATCCAAATTTACCTTTCGTTTCTGAATTCAGAGGAAAGAAGGGAGAAAGCATGAAAGGGTTGGAGCATTTTGCATGGCCTTGGTCGTTCCCACTTTTGACGGAGTTGACAAGACCCGTCGTTTTTTAGACTTGAGTGATGGAGTTCTTGGAATTTCTCCGGACGTTCTCAATGAACTCTTCCGATATGATGAGGTTGGAGAGATCAACTGCCGACCTTGTTTTTCTTGAAGTATTCTTGACGTAGCAATTGAATGGGATGGCTGGAGAAAACACTGAATTTTGCCTTTGTCGCTGCTGCTGTTGCGTCATCCCGGACAGCGGAGGGAGGTAGGAGCGATGGTGTGGCGTCGTTGAAGGATTGGCCGATGAAGTTGATGGGAATGGACTGGAAGCCGAGGTCATTGCGGACGTTGCACTCGTCCCACCACCACCGCCGCTGTAGCCTCCCATGACCCCTCCTGTGCTCACCGGGTAGTTGAAGTTATTGTAGTTGCATTTGGCAAAATGAGGAGAACCCTCGCTCGATAAATTGAATTTGGACAAAGTTCTCTGAAAAGAAGGAAAGCAAAGGAAGAATCAATTATGAGGACTCTAACTTTCCCAGATTGCCTTTTATGATTGAAAGACAATGAAAGCCAAAGTTCTTTTTTGAGGGAAAACTTCCCATTTACAGATAAACTCCGGAGCTCAACGCAAGTTGGCCATAAAATGAACCACAACTGAAATAAACATTTTCCCATAAAACTTCCTTTGTTGTGGCGGTGGAAAGTTTTTCTGAAGCGTTCATTATTTTGCACTCAAGTGCTTTCACTGCTTTCACTGGGGAGAAAGTGAAGCGTTGCAGTATTCATCGCCTAGCAGCGGGACACCATTGTGTCGCTGTCGCTGCTGCATAACTGCGTAACTCTTTCCTGCCCTTACTCATCATCATAACCTTTGAGCAAATAAAAGATATTTACGGGAAAATAATTAATTTTCCCCGTTCCCATTCCCATTTAGTTTTGAGTTTGGCGAAAGTCCTTACTTCCTGTTCACTTCTCCGTCTTTTCCTGGGATTCCTCCGCCTTTCTTTGGTTGAAACTGGATCACTCCTACCCGAAGAAAAAGTTTGCCAAGGGAGTAGTAAAGTGGCTGGGCCAAATGTCAACCTCTTATCTCCCTTCCGAGATGAAATTGAGAAGATCAGTCTTCTTCTGCATACAAAAGGAAATCCAGATTCGCCTTCCAGCGACACTCACATTCACCCCGCCGGATAGTGGGGTTTAGTCAACAAACTTTATTTCTTCAAATTTAAGGGAAATCCCCTTTTATGTTTCCTAAATCCTAGGCCACATCTCGGGTCATTAGTTTTCAACAAGATCTCTGGGTTTCCAAAAAAATATGGGTAGTGCTCGAGGGAGTGAAGGCGTACAAAAGTTTGCCTGCCACAGTCGGAATCAAGACATAGCCGGAATGTGCTGTCAAATTGTTTTTGACGAAAATGGGAACTGGAGATTTGAATTCTCTTTCTACTCAGTTTGTAATGAATCCTTACCGGCACCGAATAGGAAATTTGTCTTGTCCTGCCTTACCGGAAAATGTGGGATGGGTGTCACATCCGCAATGGGACAGGAAGGGCGGTGGCTCTCACAGAATTTGGGTTGGTAAGGTTCCAGCATGCGAATTTTGCCCCAGCGATTAAAAAAGAGGGCGATGGCTCCGACCCAAAGTAGAAGCACCACAATCACAATCCCAATTTCTTCCCCTCGAACAATCACGGCTGGATGTGGTGATTCGGTCGTCCTTTCTGGTAACAGTTCCACATGCGTATGCTGTGGCACGAATTGGCTTGGGCTGATAGGACTCTGCTCATCATCCGGAAATGAGGACCCATCGTCATACAGTGGAGACGAACTTGTCTCTTCCATATCCATTGGGAACGAATAGGGACGCCGTGGGTACAACGCCTTATTCCAGGCGTCACGACCTGAAAACCAAAAACTAAAGAAAAGAATGCTTTTCAGAAACGAATTTTTTCGGATTCAATTACCTGGGATTCTGGAATTTGGTGCGGTTGTGGGGGCCATTCTGCTAGGATGCCAAAAATCTCCAAGGCAAAGCGATAAAGCGTCTTTCACGAAAAGATCTTCCGATTATATTTACTTGGGTCCTTTTGTCCCCTAAATTCAATTCTCTGAGTCAACAATGGAAAAACAGATTCGACGCTTCCAAAGCTGGAGAAAGCGGAGAGAGTACAAAGGACTTTCTCCCTTTTACAGTCCAATTCACAATTGAATTGAAAACTACGCAGGGTTCCACCGCCGCCGCGGCGTCTTCAGCGTCCGCCTGACGAAAATCCTGACAAGACGTGTCTGAAGCGTTTAACAGGGAAAAGGAGTGACAGAATTGCAGTTAAATGTTCCCTGCCGCCTGATGAAAGTCCGAGGCGGAGCCTCCGCCTACCTAAACTCTCCCTTGGGACCTTTTTAATAACAGTTTATGTGGTGGATTGGCCCAGAGTCCAGGGTCTCTTAAAGTTGATTAGTTGTCCGTGTGACAGTTGGAATGGGAAATCAAACACCATTTTATTATTGATTAACCCAAATGGGTATTGAATCGGTAAACAGAACTGTCGTCCTCCTTTCACGGCAATTCCACCAATTCTGGGGCAATTCCCTGGGGAAAGTCCACTAAGGTTTCCCTTTTGTTAATTCTGCCAGTTGTCCTCCTGGTGGGGGCAATTTAGTATAAGAGGGGTGATTATTACAGAAAAAATGTCCAGAATCCATAAACACCCATGTCCATTATAATGATGAGGGAAATGGTGGTGGTGGTGGTCTATTGGATTCCAATGCCAATACTTTTGAATCAGATAAACGACGACAGGGAACTTCTTAAACTGTCAATTCCCTTGGGGAAAGTACGGCTGACTCAAAATGGAAATAGATACCCCACAATAATTAATTTCAGGTTGACATTGTCCAATAATGAAACTAATTTTGGGTTAATCAAGAGGATGATGCCGTCAAAGCCCGTCGATGTTAGATGAGAGGAAGGGATTGAAGGAGACACGTGGAGGAAGACGCCGTACGAATGACTGAGAACCCAACTTTCTCCAGGTTGATACTTTTGCTCGGCTAACGCTGGACGCTGCTGGAGGGATAGAGGGAAAGCATGGAGAAGATAAAGCCATCCAGCGTAAACCTTTATACTCTGGAACTAATTTCATATGATGACACCATCTCCTCCGAAACCCAACAACTGAAAGTCCTGTATCAAATCCCAATTAGTAAAAAGTAATTATTTCCTGTTATTAACTTTCTCTTCTCGGATTTCAATCTTTTCATCCAAGCTTTGAAGGCTGAGAAGAAAGGAGGAGGATCGTTGAATATGAATCACAACAAAAAACGACGGCTCGCCTTCCTTTGCTTTCCCCGTGTTCAGCAAATCCCTTGAGGGTTCCATTCTGCCAATCAAAACAGCATTTTCCAATCCCTTCCGTTTCGCAATATTTCCTACAAGGAATCCGGGCAGTACGTGAACTACTGCTATCCATTTCATCACGCAAAATCAGACAGTATGAAAAAGTTGTTTGTATTCCTGAAAACAACAACAGAGGAATAGCGATGGATGGAGTCTATATTGTCAACAAGGAAAACAAACCCCTGGGAATAATCCGGTTTTGGTATCATGATCCTCAGTTGAAAAATACAAAGTAATATCTCCTTTAGTCTGATTCATTCTTGCACGAATCGTTTAAATAATAAATTGTACGATTAGAACAAGGCGACCGTGATCAAGATAGGAGAAGATGCTTAGATGAAGCAAACGGATCATGGAAATTTATTAAAACCGTACTGCAAAAAAAATTGTTGCGTCAACAATGCTCCCTTCCATAATCATCTTCATTTTAATTCAGACAATCAACACCAGCACGAAGCCCAGAGGAGACAATACACGATACGATTGAATGCGAAGCTTCTCAAAAGTGTATCCCACCCGCACGAATCTCATTGTTTCTATATCATCTTAATTTTCCGGTTTAATTGGATGAATAACTAGCTTGGTAAAAACAACAAAACGCAGCAAAAAAAGGTTCCTTGTTCCATTAAAACCTAGAAGCACTTAAAGAGAATTCATTTAGACGATCTTCGGTCATTACATCTTTCATCTCTCCAAGACTGATCCGAGCCTACGCATTTTTACGCAAGAAAAATGAAGTCTGTTAGTCAAAGAGTCAAGTAAACCATCTTGGGGTGCATTGGAAGGTCTGCTAAGGCAGAAATTCATTGAAGTTAACCCATTTTGGAAGCGGGTGGAAGCAGAGATTCCAATGCTAAGCATGGGTGAAAGAGGTAACTTTTTAGGCACTTAAGTGACATCCCCCTTTTCCTACCATCATTTTCGTTACCAACGATTAGGCTGTTCTTGTAATTCCTTTGTACTTTTTTTGCAGAAAAAAATATAGTGGTTGATCACGTTGTAGTGGATTTCCACGAGCCGACAACGGGGATTCCCTTCCAAAATGTCCAGATAAAAAAGATGGCCGTAATTGCCGTGGTTGTCTTCCTAATAATGACGTTCCTTATTGCCATACTCATCATGAGCTTTGTGGTCCTAACAAAGGTCGTAAATTCTCCAGAAGTCAAAATCCTAGGAGATATTACGGGGAGTATGGCAATCAACCTGGGAACACTTGGCCATGTCGACGTGACACCTGATATCCAATTTAACGCGAGGATAAGGCTGTGACGCTGTCAAGGGTATCAAGTGCCATCCTGCCCTCGATCCGATAAGTTAATTTTGTTACGTTGATTATGAATAAGTTTTAATTAGTGACAACTTATTGCAACCAGAACTAAAAGTTGGAATAAGAATTTGTTATGAAAAGCTGCGAACGCACGCTCAAGTCAATTGAAGTTCAAATCACTAGCGAACAACGGAGTTTTCTGCTTAGTTTGTCATGGATGAACAAAATCCAAATCCAAATTGATGTCCAAAAAGATTTCGGATGTGAAATAATTTCTCCTTAGGACAAAAGTTAATGGAAGCGAAAACTTTGCCGTTATCAATGGCCTGAGTCAGTTAACAAGCTCGAGCGATGTGGACCATTAGTCTCCAATGAGTTCCTTCCACTGGGAAAATCAAACAAATCACAATTAAAATTAATGCAACCGGTGGTACTTACCACCTGTCATTTTCCAAGGCTCTTACCTCAGTCTGGTATCAAACTTAGGTAAGAGCCTTGGGGAGTAGAGGACAAAACGCGCTCCACCATAACATCAATTGAAGTGTCAACTTTAGGGTCATCCAAAACGCCACTCAAGTAGCTGGATATGTGCGTTCAAAGTTCGCATTTGTCTATTTCTTCTAAATCCAAGACGTCTACCTAGGCGCACATCGTCTACATCGGCGGCACAGCGAGAATCTTGGGCACGTAGTGTTTGGGCGTCGTTGGGTGCACTTTCATGGTGCACGGACGCTTTGACATAGAGCAATTTGACATGGACCAGTTTGCCATAGTTTTAACCCTTGATTTCATGCTGCAGGAAATAAATTTCATAAATTTAGACGACAATTCGTTTAAGATTCCTTACAAATCGGAATTAGTAAAAAGTCTCGGATTTCAATTATTTTCATCCAAGCTTTCAAGACCGAGAAAAGGGGGATCATTGAATAACCTCGGAACAAGTACCGCCGCACTTTCCTTTGCTTTCCCTGTGATTCAGCAACTCTCTTGAGGGTTTCATTTCATTCCGTCAATCAAAACAGCATTTCCTATCCCAGTCACTGTACCCTGGGTCAAACAGTACATGGCAACATTCCCGACGCATCACGGTTTAGCTGTTATCCATTTCATGAAGCAAAATGGGATGAGACAATACAAAAGAATTCATTACTGACAACAAGAGTTGAGGGATGCTGATTATTGGAGGGATGGATCCATGATGTCAATCCTTCATGGGAAAGAAAACCCTGGGAATTTCCAGTTTTGTTCCACCCAGACTATGATTCTGACTTGGAAACTACAAAATGATACCTTATTATTCTTACACGAATCACTTAAGGAAATGATGCGGTCAGAAGAAGTCGACCTTGAGTAAAATGTGAGATGAAGCAAAGGAATCAGGGAAATATTCATTATCACCCTAGACCTGTATCGCAACAATCTGATGCGTACACAATGTTCCTTGCATAATTTCAGTCTTCATTTTAATTCAGACGAACCCCCATCTTTTACGCTCGTCCTATTCCATGTTGGAACTTGAAACGAAGCCCAGAGGAGACAATACAGAATCGGATGGGTCGTCTTTATTGAAGCGTGTCAAGAGTGTCTCCCACCCTCAAGAATCTCATTAATTTCATTGTTTCTCTGAATTTTCCGGTTTTATTTTATGCATAATTTGGTAAAAACAGCGAAATGGAAAATGTGATTATTCCTTCTGCCAAGTAAAAGTGAAGGGAATGTTGGAAATTCTAGATGATCTTCGTTCATTTCATCTCTAAAGGAAATCTCTTGACATTATCCCTCCATCGGAACAAAAGAGACGCACACACCCTCTGACATTTAACATATGCAAGCCTGGGAACTGATACGTACTAGACTGGAAGCATTTTTACACAAGAAGTGAAGCTAAACCGGCAGAATTTTTGGAAACAAGTGGCGAATCTGCTAAAGCGGAAACTAATTGAAATCGATCTCGTTGTTTGAAGTGGATGGAAGTGGAGATTCCAATGCTAAGTATGGATGACAGAGGTAAACTCAAGTGATTTAATTATTTATTGTTGTCATTTCCTCATTGTGACAAATGTAACCTAACTGTCTGTACTTTTTCTGCAGAAAAAAATATAATTGTGGATGACGACGCTCTTGAGGAGGATTCGCCAAAACCGACAACGGGGAATCCCTACATTCAAAATGTCCAGATAAAAAAAATAGCTTTAATTGCCTTGGTTGTCTTTCTCATCCTAACTTTCCTTGTCGCCGTACTCGTCATGAGTTTTGTGATCCTAACAAAGGTCGTAAATTCTCCAGAAATCGAAATTCTAGGAAATATAACAGGTAACGTAACAGCAAACTTGGGAACACTTGGTTATGCCAACTTGACACCCGATCTCCAACTTAACATCAAACTACGGCTGTGACGCTGCGCTGTGATCACAGGGTCAAGTGCCATAACTGCCCGAAATATCAATCCTACATGTTTTTTTCAATTGATGTGAATAATTTTTAATTAAGACACAAGTTATTGCTGCCAGAAAACAGAAAAGTTGGAATAAGAATTTAAAACAAAAAGCTGCTAAATTACTCTCACAATTGAATTTGTAATCACTAACAACGGAGTTTTTTGAGCCCTGATATAATATTCATGAATTCAGAAGGGAGAAAGATAAACACAACCACAACTTGTCCTGTTATTAGTTGTTTGATATCATCATAGTTTCTCATGGACGGATGTCCAAGTAGATGCTGAGTAATAATTATTTAGGACACAAGTTGATGGAAGTGCAAACTTTGCCCTTATCAGTGGCCTGAGCTAACAAGCTCAAGAGATATGGACCGTAGTCTTCAATGAGTTCCTTGCACTGTCAAAATTAAACAAATCACAATTAAGCTTACAGCAAATGATGGTCACCATCTGCCGGTTTCCAAGGTTCTTACCTCAGTTTGGTGACCCTTAGGAAGTAGAGGACAAACACGCTCCACCAACGTATCAATTGAGGTATCAACTTTCGGATCATCCAAAAAGGCACTCAAGTAGCTGGAAATGAGCGTGCAAAGTTCGCATTTGTCCATTTCTTCCAAATCCATGACGTCTAAACCAGAACAACCAATTTCAATAAAATTTCGACTGAGGATGGAGGAGAAATTGATCATTTTTGTAACCTAACTTACTCTTCGTGTCGTCCGACAGCAGTGTCATTCCATCACAAAATTTGAGTTCCGTACATATTTCCTTTGGATCCATCTGTTTTGACAAGTACTCAATCACACTGTCTCCATATTCATCAATAAAATCGCGACATTCTTCCTTCAAGGTCTTGGGCATGTAATTGCATATTTGCATTACCGTGTCCTTGATTTCTTGCTGCAAGAAATCCAAAAAATCAGAAAATTCACTCTCTTAAATGAATTAAGAAGATTCGAAAGACATAAAAAAATCCTTGTAAAATTACCTCCGTATCATTATCGTGGAGCATTTGTTCCAGGCGTGTCATTACAAACTCGCACAAGGCACATTGCGGCTTACTTTCCACCCCTTCTGATTTTGTGAGTTCATCCTCCACCATGCTCTGTGGCATGTAGCGGTCATATGGCAGCATGGCTTCTCCGACAAGTTTAACATCTGAGGGAGCTTGGCTTGGTGCTGGGGCGAAGATGCAAAGATGAAGAGCCATGCAGACCCCGTGAGCGGATCCTTCGAGGATAATCATTTCTGCTACTTTGTCGCCATACTCTCTCATGAGTGTGAGGCATTCGTCCTTGTATGCTTGTGGTACCACGTCGCAGACCTTTTCCATTGCCGAATCAATTGCTTCCTAATGAGAAATGGATTACAACAATCTTTTCAAAGTTTACCACGAAGGGAAACAGCACTCAATATCCTACCTTGGAGATGTTACCCCCAATTAGATCGATGAGTTTGGTAACCGTGAAGGTACAGATCCCACAAGTAGGCAAAATGTCCTTTACACCCTTCTTGGGTACCGAAGAGGTCATCTCGTCATTTCCTGTCCGTTTCTCCGCTGGTGTCAATTCGATCATCGGATATGTGAAGTCTGGTTGGTGAGAGGGTCGCTCGTCGTCTCCAGTCATGACTTCAGCGGGTTGAAGTTTAGTCATGGGATATGAGAATCCAGGTTGATGAGAAGGTCGCTCATCGTTTCCTGTCAAATGTTCAGCAGGCTGGAGCTTTGTCAAGGATACGTCAGAGTGTAAAATGGTCCAAAGTGGAGTTGGGTTCGAGGCTGAGCTGAAAAGCTAAAAAGGAGTGAATCATGATTTATTATGAACAAAGTTTATACTCGATTAATTTCATTCTTGGAAACTTACAGTGACTCTTCCTTGAATGGTACTTGTCCCATTGCAACTCTCAATGAAAACGCATGCCTTTTGTGGGTCGAGTTCTTCCACGATGAGTTGATATACCAAATCTCCATATTCGTTAGCAAGGTTTAAGCACTGAAATATTTTAAAAATTAGACAATGAATTTAGAATTCCTAAATTGACGTAAGTTATTTTTGTTTACCTCATCTTTGTACTTTCCAGTTTGTTTGCAAAGTCCATTGATGATTTCCTTGAATTCCTCTTTCGTGGTGTCAGTAGTGAACCAATTCTTGACGTAGGATACAAGCTGCTTACAAAAATCGCACTGGTAATCGCCTTGGGTAGTGGGTGGTGTCCAAACGCGCACTCCTGATCCAGAACCTTCGATTTTGACCTTAAAACCAGGAAAGAGTAAAGATAATTTCAGAGGGAGAGAGAGGTAATTTCATAGTTTACGCACAGAAAGCAAAAAACGCAAATGACTCACAGGATGAATCGAAACAACTTGACAAAGTCCAACAAGACCGCACACTTCAGCTGCATTTATTTCATTTTGAAGATGGGAGTAAATTGCGTCGATTTCTTCTATCGCTACGGCTCTGCACGAATCTGAGTAACTACTCATGTGACCACAGACCTAAACAAATTGGACAAATAAACCAACAAACATGGATGTAGAAATTCACGAAATTTCGAATCATCATCAAATATAATTTATACCCACCTCAAAAATTTTGTGAAGCAGTTCCGTCTTTGTCAATTTTTTAAGAAAGTCGATCGACTTTCCGACGTAATGTGTACATTTCGGACAAGAATCTTGGGCCAAGTTGAAGCTCGGTGTCTTGTCCTCAACTTGTTTCATTTGGCCCAACATTTCATCAATGCGAGCAGAGTTGCAGAGTCCGGAGACAGCGCAAACTACTTGTGGATCCATTCGGGAGGCAAGAGCGTCAACAAGTTCGGGAATGAAATCGTCTGCAAGTTTGCAACATTCGGATGAAATGATTTCCAGAGGAATGAGCTTGCAGCTTCCTTCAAGGACTTGACGGAGTTCATCCTAAGCAAAAATGGAAGTGACGTCGCAGTTTCATAGGGGGATCTGCTTCTAAATCAATCTACCTGAGTTTCATTGCTGAGAAGCTGATCACGAGCTTCCTTGACCATTTTTTTGCAGATATCGCAAATGTCGTCATTGTCAGCAGGCAGTTTCATTGGCTCCCAAACTTTTCCGATACAGTGCCTGACTGCTCCACATTCCTTTGCTTGCCTATAAAAGAAAATAATGAAATATCAGCAAACAACTTTCCTTTCCTTGCTGCTTGCTCAAAATTCATTGGGGTCCAAAAAAATTGCGATTTGCAGCTGTCAAGTCCAAGTGGGGACAGATTAAAGATTTAAAGTCTTGAAGAGAAGAAAGAGGATGGGTAGCGTGATGATGATAAGGCGAGAGGTCATCCCAATAAACGAAGACGGAAAAAACAAGTTTCGTCTTCATAATGTGGCGTGGTTCTGAATGACGTAGAATAACATACAGAATGGAGGCGACGCTGGAAGTGATTACATTTAAATTTGATGGAACTTACGTAATGTTGTAACACCAGTAAGCAGGGCCTCTTGTGCATTTATGCGCTCCGAGAAGTGGTCGTCGGGTAGTAGGAATTACTTCATTGTCACCGGCTTCCTCGTAGGTGAGGACGTATGGACTTGATGTCACAACTTTTAAAAATCCAACAAACACACAACAAATTACTATGAGCGTCTTCATTGTTACTTCTCCGAAGAATTCCAGGGAGTGATCTGGAAGAACCTTCTCAAAAACACTTGTGACTTGAAGCGATGGGCTTCGTGGTGAGTAATCTTTGGGTCTTCTTCTATTCTTATCAAAACAAGGATGGAAAACTCATCTAATCCACCCCCACAGTGACAGTCAAAGCAAAGTTGCCCAGAAAACTTCCCCTTATCAAAGTGGGCGCACCACTTAACTAAAGTCATAGCTTATTCCTAAGCATTCTGAGGAGGATTTTATTTGTAAAGTGAATGGAGATTACTAAATGCAAACATGCCTCAACTCGAGGGACATGGAAATGGTCTAGGATACTTTTCTCTTTGTACGCAGTTCAGTGGGGTTGAAATTCTTTTCCCCTCCCCTTGCACAAATAAAAGATCATAAATTGGTTAAGTATCGCATAGAATAAGCTATCCTAGCAAACTTCATGAATTATTCGTTACCCTTGTCAATTCAAACCAACACCCAGGCCAGCCAGGGGCCAGGGCTGGCCAACAGTGCCCATGTCCAGGCGAAGACACAATTTGCGAAATGTTACTATTCTTATTTTTCATCACTTTATGTTCATCTCTGCCGCTCGTCCTTCCGGTGGTTGCATGTTTAACTTACCATTAGCAGCAAATGCGAAGATGATGACGATCAGCATGAATGACGCCTTCCGCGGCGGAGTAAAGTATGATATCATCGAGTCGGATAATTTGATGAATTCCTCACGTCACATAGAGAGAACAGTCACGTTCTGTTCCGAAACCCGATGGCGGTGGTAGGATGGAGATGACACTTTGACAGAACAGCGAACAGGACAAAGATCCAAATTAATTGATTGATTACTTCCGAAATTGATTGAAAACTTAACACAAAAACAATCAAAACAAAACAATCACAATTCCCGCAAAAACCTGTTTGAACTTGACACGTGGGTGATGATTTCATGTCGAAATTCTACAAAAGGTGGAGCCACTCACACCACCGACGCGACGCCTTCCATCGTCCATTCGAAACACTGAAAATCCACTTCATGTGAACTGCTGAAGGTCAAGGGCACTATAAAGGTCAGGGGCGGTGTCCCCATCAGTTAGGACCACCGCTTTACATTGCTTTTGACTTTTTGTTGTCCAGACGCACGTAAATAATTATTTATTAAAAGCAAGGATTCTGTAGTAAAAAGAGCCAGAGGGTGTGCGGAGAAAAACAACTGCAAAAAGTGGTATTGTTAACGCGAATGCGTGCATGTGGGGTTCTGTAATCATCAGTTCTCTTCATATGCCAGAAGTTATACGCTTATACTTTATTATCTCGTTAAAATTTCACCAACATGGGTTGATTAGAGCCAGGGTTCTTATGTTAGTTAAACTTCACGGTCCAAGGTCAACGGGCATCAAGGGCATGGGTTCCAGTCCAGTTTTTAAGTGACAAGAAACACTTTGAATTTGGGATTACTAGATTTAGTAGATCTACCAACACTAGGGTTTGAATGTCCTAGTAAATAACACAAGCGTTGAAATATTGTTATTCCGTTGCCTATTTCCCAATAGTGATCTTCCGTTTAGGAATACTTTTACTTTGAGTGAAAAGTGATCATGGGCTTGGAAATCATTCCATGGATTCCCGTCCAACTTTTGCTTCTGGCGTTAACTCTTTTCTGCTTCCTGGCATTTTGGGAACCCAAAAATTGGAAAATATTACGAAAGATTCCAGGACCTTACAAGCTTCCAATACTTGGGAATTCCCTTGATCTGAATGTCCAAAATTACCGTAAGGAATCACATTTATGAGATCTCTGGAATTGAAAATTGAGAATGAAATTATATTATTGAAGAGCTCTTGTACGTCCTGGAAAAGTGGATGAAGGAATATGGAAAGAGAGTATTCATTGCATTTGGGACTTCACCTCGTATCCTCCTCGCAAATGCGAAAGATGTGGAGGTAATTGAATTTTTATGTACTAATGCATCCAAGTGGCCATTTCCATTATTCTTGTTTTCGAAATGGCAGAAAGTATTGGGTTCCAATGTTCACATAAATAAAAGCGAGGACTACGGACACGTAGTGCCATGGCTTGGGAATGGACTCATTACAAGGGGAGGTAATTTGTAATTAGCTTAATCCTAAATAAGGTGTCAATTAATTAAAGATAATTTTATGCTCTTAGCGGAAGGGTGGATGGGAAGAAGGAGGCTCCTAACCCCATCATTCCACTTCCGAATCCTGGATACTTTTTTCCAAGTCTTCAATGAGCATTCAACAACCCTCGTTCAGGATCTGGAAAAGAAATTTGGTGATGGGAAGCCCTTTGACATTTTCCCTCATATCACGCGGTGTGCCTTAGATGTCATTTCCGGTAAGGACTTATGTTACCTGCTTAACATTTTGATGCGCAAGGCTCATAGTAAGATTGACACCCAAGGGAAAGGAACACGGAACATTCTATTTAATTTTTCTGGAGGACAATTTTTCATTTTTTTGACAAAAAGAGAAATGGGTACAGAGATAGACCTCTTTTCATACTTTCACTCCTTTCTCCAGCTTCCGCTTCATTCTCCTTCTTTCCGGAAGGCACTAAAATTCATTACTCTTGTAACAAAATAAAAAAATCATCTCGTGTCGTGCTTATGAGCTTCTGGCACTGAAACTACTTTTGAATCTTTGATGGAAAAGTAGAATGATTTTGAAGGTACAAAATAAAGTAAAGTGTCTGATCCTTCCCCTCATCACTTGATAGAATTACTTCCAAGACGTTGGTTATTACGGAAAGAATTTGAACTGGGATGGCTCGAAATCTCGTTAACCCGACATGAATTTGATGAATTTTTAGAAACAGCAATGGGGACGAAAGTCAATTCCCAACATGAAGAATCCGAATATATAAGTAGTCTCTACAGGTAAGGAATGAGGACGGTGACTCATGTTAAATGCAAAAGAAGGATGAGATTAAAATCATTTTTGAATTTCAGAGAAAGCGAATTAATGCTTTATCGCATGATACGCCCTTGGCTGCACTCAGAATTCATGTGGAGACTTACATCGTCTGGAAGAGAGGAGAAAATTTTATTAAGCGTCCTTCATGGTTTCACCGAGAAAGTAAGTTCTCAGCGTCCAAGTTTTACAAGGTGTGTCTGATGCCCATGCTTAAGCAGGATGCGTTGAATTTATTATTTCAAGTTTTTGAATCTCATTTTACATTTCCGGATTAACGTAACTCAACTTCCCTTGAAGTTTCGAAAAAAAATCCAAAAACGTCGTCTGCAAAAATCAAATAAATGTGTTTAAAACACTCGTTTCAATCCCAGTTCCATTTTTCTGGAAATTTGTTATTTTTGACAGGTAATCCGTGAAAGAAAAGCTGAACTTGCTCAAAAAAAATTGGAAGGAAAATGGAAAAGGGTTGAAAGTCAAAACGAAAACGATGTTTACGCAAAGGGTAAGAAGGGGAAAGCGAAAGAAACCTCTGAAGATCCGTAAAATAGGGGGGCCATAAAAAATTCCCACAATCTTTTGCTCAAACAAACGTTTTCTTCAAACAAAGCAGCAGCACTTCAATTTAACGAATTTTCATAAATTCCAAGTAAATCCCCTTTTCAAAGAGACTCATTCTATAATACAATTGTGCATTTGACACAAATGACAAACGCTCAGCGGTTTGACGGATAAACAATTTGGGCTATAGACTGAGGAGATGTTACTTTTCCAGCAGCCATCGATCACAATCGGGTGACGACTGAGGAAATCCCTTATTGGATGACCGCTCATGAATTTAATCCTCTTCCGATCAAACGTTTCTTTTCTTTAGGTAAAACGAGATTGGCCTTTTTGGATTTACTCCTTGAAGCACAAGTTGAGGGAATTGAAAATGGAGGAACCGCACCAGCGCTAACAGATCTCCAGATAAGGGAAGAAGTTGACACTTTTATGTTTGCCGTAAGAGCTCCAGAAAAAAATGCTTAAAGCGATGAAATGAAATAAATAATAATGAAAATTTATTTCAAATGCGTCTAGGGTCACGATACGACAACCGCTAATATCAGTTGGTCAATATTTCTTATTGCGTCGGATCCGGAAGTTCAAGTACTGGAAATCTATCATGTTTTTCAACCAGAATCTCAGAAATTTAAAATCTTGGGTCTCTTCTAGGCAAAAGTTCATGAAGAACTGGATGGTATCTTTGCAGATGACCCCGAACGACCCATCACAACCGAGGATCTGACCAGGATGAAATATTTGGAAAAATGCATTAAAGAATCATTGAGGTTTGCAAAGTCCAAGCTCCGAAATATATCAAGGGCATCTCATGTCTAACGCTTTGTATGGACCATGTTTTGTTTAAAGGGTCTACCCCAGCGTTCCCGTAATTGGAAGAAAACTTCATTCTGAGCTGCCGCTGGGCAAGTAAAGCGATTCTTGATTCTTATCTTGACATTTTTCATTGGCCACTTTTACTTTAGATGATGATGTGACACTCCCAAGTGGGACCACAGTTTTTGTAATCCCGTACTTCCTTCACCGGGACACGAATGTGTTTCCGGATCCTGAAGTTTTTGATCCAGAAAGGTTTTCTCCGGAAGCTGCAAATGGACGCCATCCGTATGCTTATACTCCTTTCTCAGGTGGGTGGTCATGAAATAAATATGAGGGGATACAGAGAATTCTGAAGTACGGGAATTAATCCTGTGTTTTATTTTTCTCTTTCAGCTGGTCCTCGAAATTGTATCGGTAAAGTACTTTTCTCAATTTATCCAAAATGTAAAGCTCCTTACTCTGCTCACGGGGGAACAAATTTAACTTTCTCTTTCAAAAAGGATAAGCAGAGAGAGCTTAAATTTTTTAGAAAAGTGGAGCAAACCTTCTTCATTCTTATAACTCAAAGTTTCAATCCCAAAAGTTGACGGAGCAGAATTAATTTTTAGTTTATGAATTTATGAAAGACTTTAGTATGATTCTAATGAAAAGGATGTGGTGGCTAAAAGCTTTCACTCTAATCTTTTCCATTGAATCCGCTCTCTTCCTTTCGTTCATGAGGGGAAAGGATACAATTTTATCGAAGAAATACAATTTTTTTGCTACTAATTTTTCAATTTAATACAATTACAAAACAGTTTGTTAAATATTTTTAATTATAAAGTAAAGTACAAGTGCTCTTGATTTCATATGTTTGGAACAAGGGGAACATGATTTCTAAACTTTTCTGAAGTTTTGGGTGAGAATTATAATGAAAGTTTGTTTCTCAAGGACAAAAGTTTGCCGTGATGGAAGTCAAAGTGGTTTTGGCTCAAATTTTCCGACGATTCACCATAACCGCTCTCGAAAAGAAGGAGGACATTGTTCTTTGCGTTGACCTCATTCTCCGCCCACAAAATGGACTTAAAATTAAACTCAGTCCACGAAAGTAATAAAGTGTACTCATAACGTGTACTTAATTAGTGAGCCCCCGCAGGCAAACAAACTTGGGTTGTAAATTAATTGTGATCTTGATTTAAACCATGTAATAAATTGTATGAAAATTTATCCGACTCACCACTCGTGTTGTTTCCAAGTATCCGGAAAGATCCACTTTGCTGTCATCTTAAGGTGAAGGGTCGTGGAAAGTTAATTTCAAAATTTAATCCTATAATTTCGATTCTCAAATTAAACCATACCCCGTAAACTTAATTTTCTTAAGGGTTCTTCTTGATAGGAAAACTGCTTATGAAACATCTTCAAAATCCAATGGTTATTGTATCGATTAACTTTCATTTTATCAAAAAAGTATGGAAGCTTCCCTCCAACTCATCTCAAAATACCTAAACTGAATTTGCCTCAAAATTTTAATTGTGGTTAACATTAAAAACCACAAGGATTTGTAACCATCAATTCACTCGACTCTAATTACAAAGGAAAGAAGGGATGAGATGGTGGTAGACTTCGGTGAGCTTTGTGTAATCTCCCAACACTTTCTGGAATTCTGTTCCAAGCTTTCTTCATGCCAAAGATGCGATAAACTGGGGTGAAGAATGATTATGAAATTGTAATGTAACGGAATGGGATCCTCCCAAGTAATTCCCAAGCTTAATCTCCCTACTTTGTTAAGGAAGGAAGCAATCAAGTTCAGAGATGACTCAACTTTATGTCATTTTCAGAAGGAATTTTGGTAACTTTCTTTATGAAGGCAAAGGGCCCACAGCGGCGGTCGCTTTCAGTCTGGAGTTGAATGTTTTGTGTTTCTGTCCTTTTTCAAACATTTTGATGTGATGAAACGAATTCCACATCTTCGTAGAAGAGTCTTGTTGAGACGAGGTGATTTACCTCTGGGCGTGTTTGTATATCCGCAATCCGTAAATCCAAGCTGTTTTATTTCATACATTTCCAGGAAGAACAAGGCAAAAGTAATATCCGAATGCGTAATTTGTCTTGGCAAATTGTTCATCCTCTGAGGTCAAAATTGGGAATTGAGGAAATGATTGAGAACACCTGCTGTTCCCTATTTTTGGCTTTTTGCTATTGTTATTGATTTTGCAAAAAAAAAAAAGAAAAAAAGAAAAAAAAAAAGACGATGAATTAATTCCTCGGCATACATTTTCCATAAATTTTCCGCCATTCCACATTCTGTTGTTGCATTGCTACTAGGGGTCAACCATTTCCTCGCAGAAAATCGCAGATTGGCGGTATTGGCACTTTCGCACTTAATTCCCACCAAAACCCACCGACCCACCGACCTCGCCAAGTGCGAAGAAGTGCGAAGGCGGGAAGGAAAAAATTCGAATGAGCCAATCC
>JAQIWD010000593.1:0-19182 GCA_034694825.1 Anurida granaria
CAGTTCTCGGTGACCACAATGCCCTCCGGATGACACTTTTCCTTTGCTGCTGCCACGAGGTAGTACGGTGGTAAAATGTCTTTGTGCCCTTTTTCCCGAAACGTTTTGCGGAGAATGTTGTATTTCTCGACCATGAGTGAGAGTTTCAAAAGAAGTCCCAAGCCCTCTTCTGGGGTGAAATTGGTTTTTTCCTCCGTCTTCTTTCCAATCCGTATTAAATCCCGACATTGACGATTTGGTCTTTCAGTCCCCTTGGGTCATTTGCTCGCCCCTTTTCGAAATTATCTCAACACGAGATACGGCGAGTCGCTTTGTTGGTTTCATTAACAGTCTTTACAAAATTTGGAAGTCACTCGTAGCAATTATTTGTCGAACTTTCACTTACTCCTGCTAACCGAAAATGTATAGTTTTTTGCAGGAAAGTTCATTGAATGGAAAAAGACGATCCTGAAGTTCTGGGATTCCCATTTTAACGCGTCCTTCATTCCTTGTTTTCACAGGAAGCTCAAAAGTGACTCGATTCAAGAAAATCAGTCAGGACTCGGATTATGCCGTGGTGATCCACAAATGATGTCACAAGTCCACCGAAATGTGGTCGAAATCCTAACAAAACAATTGCGAGAATTTGAATCACCGTTGGAGCATTTACTCAAA
The DNA here is from genome assembly GCA_034694825.1 of Anurida granaria. Taxonomy (NCBI): domain Eukaryota; kingdom Metazoa; phylum Arthropoda; class Collembola; order Poduromorpha; family Neanuridae; genus Anurida; species Anurida granaria. Next base: position 655 of record JAQIWD010000593.1, read on the forward strand.
ACTAAAAGAACGCTCGGACGCACTGTTTTCCCAAATCCGAAATTTGGGTGGAACCCAGTACTAATACAACTTTAATTGAATCTGCATTCCCAAAACCTAAAATTAATAACTGGTATGAGATCGTTTTATAGACATGGACGCGATCTAAACAAATGTACACTAGTGCAAAATAAATGATAAATGAAATAATTCTTGTTTTCAAATTATTAAATTGAGTGTCAACAATGTTCCAACGTCAAAAAAATTCGAACAGTTTGGACTATCGATTATCGTTAGGAAAATGGGAAATGGAACTTGTGTGCGACCGAAATTCATGGAGGGTTGCACTTCGAAAGAAAATTTGGAATGCTCTAATTGAGGTCTTGGAATGCGATTGCAATGCTGTCACAGTTCACCCTCCGCCACCATCGAGTGTTTTTGAAGTGAAAGTTTTGCTTTCACCGATGCTTTCTTCGCTCTGGAGTCAAAAGATGTCCTCCTTGCTCTCTCTCGTTACATGCTAAACGTCCAGAGGAACTTATTTATTGGTCCTCCAGCTCAATCAGTGTCCTTGACCTTTCTCTAATTAGAACTGGGGGTAAAAATTGAACGTATTCGTTGGTTTAAGGCTTCGTTCGTTTCCTTTTCAGTAAATCATTAAAACGAATTTTTAGGTGAGAGAAAGCAACCGAAAATTTGAGAAAAATTGCGGCAAATCTCTAACCCCAAGGATTGTCAACTCGAAATTGTGTGTGATTATCATAACCACCAGTACAGTACTGATTAATTCAGTAATCAGGTCAAGTTGCAACACTCTCTTCAAAGGTCAAAGCTCAAAGTCACACTCCACTTTCCATCAATTTCTGATGATGGAGAGTGGAGACAGACGGAAGCGTAAAGTGGAGCGATTAATGTCTTTTTGTAATTTAGCGGAAAAGTGGTTTTGTTTTGATTAAATCCTTTCACACCGCACAAGTGTTTCTGTCAACGTGTCATTCCACTCTAGTCCATTCCAGCAAGTACTTTTAGTCAGCAGGTAGCCAATCTGCAAGCCGCAGCGATGACATACGGAAATGGGCTCAAGCGATTTCGAAATGTTGGAAATTCGGTGCTCAAGAAAATCATGAAACTACGTGGTAAGAAGGGGAGGTAACCCGCAAAATGTACATGGATAATAACTCAGCTGATTGGAACTGTTTAATTTTGTTACTTTCAGAATGCAAAAAGGAGGTCAAAGAAGCCGTCTTAGAACTGACTGAACATGCAACCAACTTAACTTCCGTCCTTACAAGACTTGATAAGAATATTCAGAAGATGGAGAGCCGCCGGAAGTTTCTACACACTTCCGGGGTCGCTGCTACAACCCTTGGTTCATCCCTGGCTGCTGCTCTTTGGGCCATTGCTTACGTGAATGAAGAAGAGGATGGGTACTGCACACCGCTCGCCTGGCTAGCCACGGGTGTTGGAATCGGCGGCACCGTTGTCAAGATGGGCACGGCCTATGTCTGTTCCAGGTTCAACCGAAGCTACATGAAGGAACTGGAAGACTCCATGTCTTCCAACCATGGGAAACACTTGAGCGCTGCCGAAGAAACTCTTCGTTCCAAATTCAAGGACATGATTCAATTACTCCAAGAACTCTACGGTAGCGATGACCCTCGTGAAGGTAACAAAAGGGCAAGTAACACCGCTGAGCACCCGCTGCTCCATCACCATAGTACCCTGGACGCGGCTGGGACTACTGTTAGTTTCCCCAATGATGACGCCGAGGAAGACTCACCACTGGTCATAAGTATTATGGAAACTGCGGACAGTGCCTCTTGTGCCCCTGACGTCATCTCGACCACCCTTGAGTACTCAACCGACTTTGGATTCGAGTCCATGGAGGTCATCGAGCAGACTTATGACGCCACAACTACGAGCCTTGGTGAGATCATTTCTTATGGACTCCTAGAAGGGGCGGCCAACGGGCTTGCAGTCGTGCTCTCCAGTTATGAAATCTACAGGCTGATTGGTTCCTGGAACAAGGAAAATCCGACATCCCAGAAAATTGAGGAGCTTGTTCAGAATGTCCAGAAAAAGTACCAAGTTTACAATAATTTAAAGAAATGTATTGAGATTGTAGATACGTTCCTTATGTTGAGGCTAAACGTACAAAAGCGCGCTGCTTAAGCGTAGTCACTTAGGAGTGCTAATCAGCTTCCATTCGCATATTTCCAGCATATCAAAGTGCATAATTAAGCGCTGAAAAATTCCTATGATTTAATGGTCAATTAAAAGCCCCACGTAAGCCTTCGGGTACTTAATGATCCTTACCGAACGGTAACTCAATTCTTTTCTCCAGGAATCATGGAGAAGCGTCCATGTTTTTTTTATATTATAAAATGTTTCTTAGCCAAGGAGATCTGAGAACCCAATACATGTTGAACGTCTAATTTCCTGAATTTATTTCCAGTTTTCTAAGTGGACGGCTCCAATTAGGCTCCGTGGAATCGCTTCGGCTGCTGGAAACAATGTTCAACGGACCAAATCCAAGAATTCAAAGGATCCATTTCACAGATTTATCACGGAGGGAAGAATTAGTGCTGGAGAACCTACTGCTCCTTCTCTCTCATTCATCAGGAGGCTGCTGGAAGTTGGAGAAGAGACTTTCCATGGAACTTTCCGCTTGAATTCCCACAACGAACCGCTAAACGTCCTAAACTAGAAACAAGAAACTACTGGAGTATCAAGAGGATCATCATCAAGAGATTTTCTGGAGCTTTACTTTGCACCACTGCCCGCAATTTTCGGTCCAGGAATATGGAAAGTTGCCTCCTGGAATGCACGGGGAAAGGAGCGGATTGCGACAAGCCGCAGCGTAGGAGCGTATACCCAAAATATGATGGCCAAACGGGATTACATAACTCACAAGTTCTGGGTTTATTATCGAGGTCATCTGGCCCTGGCACTTGGCCATGGCCCCGCCTTGGACAAACCCGCAAAGTACTTCGAGAACCCATTTGTGAACTTATCCATGCAATTAGTGCCGTTTTTCATATTTTTCAGAAATGCGACGCTACTGAGCTACGCGTAACGGAGCAGCAGAGGAGGAAAGTTGCCATGGACAAGGAAGGAAAAGTGACAGCTTCCGTATTGAGAAAGTCTCTGCTGCCAGTTTTCCTTTTGTAAATGTGGGATAATGGCCAAACCGCTTATTCGCCCTGGCATAAAAATCAACAAAAAAGTTTTGGCTCTTGGAAGATCTATTACTTTCTCCCTAATTTCCTGCCGTGCCTGTTCCTGTTCCTGTTCCTGTTCCTGCCTTGGCTTACAGGCTGCAATACATGTTACACGGACTACTCCGACATGGTTACAAAGGGATTCAACTTTGTCATTTGGTTACCTTTTCGAGCATAAAGAGTTCAACCGTTTCAGATCATCCCTTGATGTCCTCCTTTTCTGGCCCAACGAATCCCAAAGGAAGGATTTAACTAACTTCAAGCAGAAGCCTTCACTAGGATTTTATTCCAAAAGTTGTGAAAGAGTTGGAGAAAGGACTTTGTCACAAGGCAATAAAACGTTTTTTTATGAGTTTGATTGATTGAATCCCTGGAAATGAGGAGATAAGGAGGAGAAGGTTTGAATGAATACCTAGAAATCCTGAATCTCGTTTTATTGAATCGCTCCACTTAACGTATAGACTCCTCTGGATATCGGCTCCAGGATCAGGGCGGGCTCCGCCGACTCCGCCTCCAACTTGAGAATTTTAATATGAATTTAAGGATGCGGGAAAAGAACAGATGCAATGGCAGGCATATTTTAAGTAAAATCGATTCCCACTGTACAAATTGGCAGCAATTTGCCGGTTGCTGGCTGGAAATTTTTATGAGTTCTCCTAACAAGGTAACAAGTACAGTGTGCATTACTGTAATTTCGCAATAAAAGTAAAGTGGTTTGCCGTTAGCATAATCACGTTGACCCGGTATGACCCCCCTGGCCTCATGAATAGTTGACAGAGACCGAAGGCAAGAGACAAGGGAATTATCCATACTTTCCAATTTTTGAAACTAAAGATTGTTAAAACCTCCACACAAAGTTGTTGTCATTGTCTCTGGAGTGCTTTTCCCACTCCCATTTCGTATCTCATGTCCAGAGAACAAAGCCTTCCTGAGGCTGGAAGAAGTAATTGGAACGCTGCTGTAGAGTTAAAGTGGAGAAAGTGGACAGGAAATGAAAAGAAAGGGATGAGACGGCGACAAAGGGGGAAGAAATCTAAAACGGACACGAGGCACGAGTGTCCATGCATATTTATAAGGAAACGTTTTTAATTAACTGGAGAGGGATCTGGAATCAAATTTCAAACGTGGAGGTTTAAGTTTCCACTTGTGTTTTAAAACGGAGGGAAAGTAGAAAGTATTTGGTTTTTCAATGAAACTCAAATTTCCATTTACTTTCCCTCAACTTAGTTCCTCCTCGAGCACTTTCACACTTTTCTCCTCATCAGAACGTGTACAAAGTAGGCAAAATTAAGAGTTTCCCAGTTTTATGCAAATGCTCAACCTTTTTACACATTTATTTGAGTTTTGAAATTCATTTCGTGCAAAACTTTCTCTTAACGAAGGACAAAGAAAGTTGTGAAAATTAGCTGAAAGAGAAGGAGAAAGTTCAATCAGTCAAGGACGCATGGGGCGGGTGACAAAAGGGAAGGACCCAATAATTGGGTCCTTCCAAGTCTTGATAAAGTTCTAGATAAAGTGCTCAAATAAGTGCGGTGGTCCAAAGAAGTGGAGGATGTTTTAGCGAAAATTTGTCCTTTCATCCCTAACTGTCATCTCCACACCGAAGCAGGAAGAACTTTCTTGGAAATTGAATCACCAAAGTGGGTTTTCTAGGATTCCTTCAAGAGGGAAGCTCAATTTCGTCATCCATTGTTCTCCGCCAAAATCATGTCGTCCAAAAACTGCGTTCTTCATTTGCCTTCTTTTATAAAAGTTTCACAAAATACTTGAAAATAACACGCCGGGGTACGTCGGTATGTGGTGGGTGTTGATTTGACCTACGACCTCGCAAGACTATTTTTTGTTAGTCAGTATATTTCCTGTCTTATCGCTATCACCATCTGTCCAGTAGTCTTGGGCTGCTGGACCAAATAATCATCTCCCAACTTTTCCAATCGTAACTTTCCCTTTCCCCAATTTCTGTCTTCCCGACACAAAGAAAAAACTAAAAATGAGAAATGGCTAACTCGAATCATAAGATTTTGTGATGATTTATTTTGGTAAGTTAAGATAATCGTGCCGGCACAAGAACCAATTGGAGGAGAGCACAATGAGTAATAACGCTTCTTGTACTCCAATCCAATTTTGGACGCGTAAAATCTTCTCACTCAAATCAACATTTTTCAGGAAAATTTTACGTGTATTCTCCGTTTACGTCGATTCTTGGCCCACTGCTCAATATATCATCGAGCCCTAGTGCCCCAGCATCATCGTCTGGAGAAGAGGGTAATTTCGTGGACGTGTTAAAGGAAAACGTGGTACGAAAGTGGTTAAAACGGCCAAAATACTTGTCTGGAAACCACGTTTTCAAGCATCAGGGAATCATTGATAGATGGCCCACCAACGTAAAACGTAGGTACATGGCCTTCCTCTTCGGTTTTTAGATCCATCCATCATGTTCTTTTAAAGATACGACTTGCTGACGTCCGTCTCTTATAAAGGGCTTCCAGAAAACACTCCAGCAGTTCATAAAAACACAGGAGGGGTTGAATGATTGAATACTTTATTTAACGCACGATTTCACCAGACGTGTTGGCCAAGAAAGTTTGTTACAAGGATTAAAATCAATTTCCCATCCCACGCCAACAAAACGATCTGGTGGACCACGGATTTTACTTCCCGAAAGTATTTCACCTACTGACCTGTTTAATTATTAAGCGCTCCAGTGCATAAATTCTTGCGAAGATCAAAATTTGGTTAAAATGCTATTGAAATTTACACAAATTACACTTCCAACTTTCACCCCAATTATAAATTCTGTACTCATTCAAGTAAACAGGTCAAACGAAATATCAAATTCGCAAGAATGGAACTTTGAGTTTCCACTGCACTTGTGCAGGTAAAAATTGTGAATTTAGACTGGGTCGGTAGTGTGTTCCTGGAATTTGGAGCAAAATGCGTCAGAGTTTCAAAAATTACTGTCAAAGTTCCAAAACTTTTGTCCCTGCTGTCAATCAGTGCAGTGGAGCGAAGAAGTCTTCATTGTTATTTCATGCAATTTGGTTTGGGATTATTTACCAAATTGAGCACAACTATTGTCTGCGCACATAAATTTATGAAGGTAACAAAGCCATGGAGGATTACAAAGAGGAAGTGTGTAACCCGACCTCATCCAACTTTTAAAGGATTCAATTAATCATAAAGATCTCTTCCTCCTCATTTCTAAATTGGACCATAAACTACCCATCAATCATGTGGGGAAAATGCGTCTCAAAAATGTCCAATCAAAATGATAAAACGTCTCCTCATCTCACAAATTATGCACGCAGTTCATCAAATTTTCCAACTTCCCTTGGCTTTCTTCAAAAGAATGTACAAGGTAAGGTAACATTCTTCGTCCATTTGTTCCCTGTTGAAAGTGATGCCAAGGTTGTAAGGCTTAAGTTGTGTAGTGAGAGGATTGTCCCTATAGGCTATATTGGATAGAAAAGTGGATTAATTTTCCAAGAAACTGGAAGCAATTCATTTCCCCGAATGAATCGGAATCCCTAATTTTAACTGGAAAAGTAAAAATAGTGAACTAAGAGCCCTGAATTGGGGGACATGAGCAGTTTTCTTAGAAATAGAAACTCTTAGTAAATCTCATTAATTACGTCTTGAAAAAGATAGGAGCTTACGTATCAATTTCCTCAAATTTTCCGCTTTTAAAAATTTCCGAGATTTCTAAGAAAAATAATTCAGAAATTGTATAGGAGGGGTTGGATAACGGAACAAGTTGTCAAGAAAAAGTCGTTTTAGGGGTTTTGGAGGGTAGTTCGGGAGGTTTCCTCCGCAAACCGACCTTTCCCTCCTGCAGAAAGTCTCCCGGAGAAAATGGCCTGGAATCATCTGAGCTGGTCGCATTTCCTCTCTTGACTTCAACCCTCTCGGATCGTTTTTCAGGGCAGATCCCGAAAAACTTCCCTCAAACCTAAGGACGCTGCTTTCTCCGTTTACAAAGTACTCACATCCGCCTGGCTGCTGAAAAGAGACAAAACAAATTAAACGAACCATTGAAGAAGTTTGTTTACTTTCACTAGTCTGAGTTACACGGGAAAAAGTCTCAGATTTCGTGATCTGCTGACTCTGCTCCTGCTGACAGCATCGTCCTCAGTACAAGCGAGAGAAGGCGAAATTTTATTATCAGAAATCCAATTAAACTGGAAGGAAAAAAGGTAAGAGTCAGAACACCCTCAGTTTCATTGTCCCATTAATCTTTTAATATTAGCACAAGGAGGATCCGGAAAAACAAGGATGAAAAACTGTTAATCTAGTAAGTGGATCATTAGGCAGGCGGGAGGATGTGGTAGTTTAGTGTCAATTTGTCAACCAAATGAATGTCCTCCTCCTCTTATTCTTCGGTTTTTTGTAAGCAGAGAGAAAGTACTTTCCCCTTGCTTTCTTCTTTCCCCCATTGTTTCCTACACGCCCCTCTACAATTTCTGCCACAAAAATAGTAACTTTATGTATATTGAGTGAAAAAGTTGAGGTGGTTTGTGGTTCTGAGTCACAACTTGTGACCCGAAAAGTTTTGAATTCCAAGTGCCTTTTGGCACCCTTAGTTAGTAGGGGACCTAAGTGGACCAACTTTCTCAGCCTTTCCCCTCCCATTTGGAGAGAAATCTCAATTGAATTTACTTACAAACTGAAAGAAAGTTTGGCGTAAGGACCCCCAAGTCATTTTTCTCCACTTGAGAAAGTTGGGGAAAGTCCACGGGGAGCACAATAAGATCAAATCGCCGCTCAACTTTTGATTCTCTTTCTATTGCTTTTGTGCTTGTTTGCTCGTCGTGATGGAATTCGGTTGTGTGCCTGTGTGTTTCCCCCAAATCCTCCTTTGGTCCAGTTATGTGTAAATATTGTGAAAGTCATTTCAAGGAGAAAGATGTGACTGGGGGCATTTCGGCATTGCCCCACTTTGATCCTCATTCGGACGACATTTCCTGCGTCATGCTCAGTTTTTCACTACCGAGGTACAGCTAGTTACTCTTCGGAATGTAACCCGCAGGAATTCTTCATTGTTTTAAATTATTATAAAATCAGCGCCCTAGTTTTAGAAGTTCTGAAGCGAATTATAGTAGGTGAAAGGTAAACAGATTATTTTAAAGAGGAAGAATACCTTAAATCTCATTCACTCTGTGAATAACTCAATTACCTCAAACCAGCTTTGTTTCCTAACTCCCTTTCATCTTCATCTTCATCATTGCCTCCTCTCTATCCAGAATTCCTTTATGCGAATTTGATTTCGGAAACCTTGTGCGTCTTTCCTTCCTCTCCTTTTCTATCACGCCGATCGTGGGGCGGAATATTTATTTTTCTTCATCCTACCAATTCTTAAACCTTAAAATTCAATTAGTTTTTCTCATCAGGAAGAAAGTTTAGGCGAGGCAAGCCCAGAATTCGCAAGAAGAAATCATTAGAATTCAAACTCATTTTGTTTCATTTCATCCCACTTCCCTTCATTTATTGAATAATTTCCTACGCACTTTGAAGAAGTTTTTTTATTTTCTCCTCCATTTTAACTTTTCGTTTTGTTTGAAAAATTTGGAAATTCCTCGTTGTTATTACGAGAAAGTTGAGGCCAAGATCAACGATGGGATTGGCCCTGTGAAACTTTCTCTTCAGGTGAAAGTTCATAATATGAATTACAGAGTTACTGTTTTCCCGATAGCTAAAGTTTCCCTCTGCTTTCGCTTTGTCGTTCTGCCTTTTCAAATCATCATTGCCATAAATTTAATCCGATTTCTCCAATTCCTGATTTACTCTTCATAAAATCCACAAGGACTTGAAACAAATAAATAATTTTCAAAGCCACTCCAGGGGCTACTGCTCCCTTCCTTTTGCGGTCGTCACGTGCCTCTGCATTTAAATTTCGTTACTTATTGGCTTTCCCTTTCTCTGTCCTCTTTCCCAAAGCTTCTTAAGTCTTCCACTGAATTTCCTCCATGTAAGTACGTCCGTAGTAATTGTATGCAAATGGGATTAATAAGAACAACGTAGCACAAAGTGGGAGTGCTTACGTAGTTCCCGTTGGAAAGAAACTCCCTTTCCCTACTTCCTCCCAAAGCGGCAGCTTCTACTCATAAAAGGGACTTAATTGCCCACAATAATTCCTCCCTGAACCTATTTTGGCAACGGAGGCCTCGAAGAAGGAGATTCATGAGGTAGACAATAGAAATAGGAAATGGGGAAAACTGAACAGAAGGACGTGAGAAGAGATGAGTAAACGGGAAGTTTGGATACCGTAAAATCTATGGGAAAATCATGAAGTGAAAACAAGGCCTGACGTTGTAATTTGTAAGTTTTGTTAAGGTTCCGACTTTCTAGCCTCCAGGATACTCCAGAAAACCACTTGTAACTACAACCGGAAATTTTGTTTCTGTCGGATTATTCAATGAGTTAACAGGAAACAAGTCAAAATTTATTTCATAACTTTCAATTTTTAAATTTAATTTTAAATATAAAATCTCTGAAAAAAGATCCTTCATTTCATTTAGTTAATTTTAATACGTGTCTTGCACGGCCATAATAATCAGTAAAAACACAAGAAGGAACTTAGTTAAAATTCATTACGAGTTATAAGATTTTATTCACCCCATCACCCTGCTGGAAGCTTTACGGTATTCCAAGTCTTACCATTAGACGGCCCATAAATTGGAGCCGCGGGGATGGCAAAGGATTCTTTGGTTGATGTGTACCGTTAATAAGGTTTAATACTTTCTCTCCACTTTCCCTGGGTGTCCTGTTGCATCAGTTGCTAACATGAAAATGCTCGTTTGCTCTCCATTGTGTCTGCAGTCGGTCGACTGCCTCCATCATATTTGTATGGAAAGCCCTTCGACACCCAGACTCCCGAGTCCAATTGAGGGCACTTGTCTAAACCACAACCTACTCTGGAGAGGCTCCGGGAGGGTGTTAAAATTGAGCCCTTGAGAGCATGTAAGCTCTGTGAATGCTAAAAAGGGACTTTCTCTTCGCATGCAGTGGAATCAGGAGAAGGGGGGTTGTTTGTTAATTAAATTTTAACTACGAATTCCCCGGGCCCCGGAGAGTGGAGAACAGAACGGGAAAGTGGTTAATAAATGAAATGGAAATTGAAATTACCCACAGCGATCCAGCCAGTAGTGCTTTCATACTCAATGAAATGACAAGTTGATGCTTCATTGACTTTCCCCATCAACCTCAGCCATTGAACTGGTCCTGGGATTCATAGCCAATTTTCGACAGGAGTGAAAGTCCTTAAGTTCTCAGAAGCGAAAGTCCTTTGTCCTTTCCCCTCCAAATTGAGAAGGGAGTTGATGACATTTTGGAATGAATTAAGTCAAAGTGCGGTAGGGAGCATTACTCTTGTCATCTTCATCTTGGGAATGAAGGGAGGGAATTAATATTCATAATTTCCCACCCCGCATCCCCCCCCCTCATGGGGGGGGGCGTTAATGGGGGGGGGGGGCAATGACCTCTATTGGTTGACTGGATTTCTTCCCTCTCGCTTAAGAATCGAGGGTTAATTAGTTCTGAACTTTGGATCTTTGGCTCTAATTTCAATCCCTAATTGGAGTAACTCTGGAATGACACTGGAGTAAATTATTGACCTTTCCCCCCTTAGACGACCCGAGATCTGGAGTCAGACTTTCCAGATTTGAATTTTATGGTGACGCCAAGGGGATATCCGGGTAGTAAATTTCCACATCCCCGGACATCTTGTTCTTGATGCATCCAGGGAGTCATAATTCTTGGCAATTTATTCCTGGAGAAAAAGATTCCTATCACCATGCTTTCATGAACTTCGAAATTTAATATATGGAAACTCGGCGGTGCTTATGGAAGTTCTGCTGCGAAAAATGCAGTACACGATGCCAAGGATGTAAAGGAAGGGGTGGCCATGTGTCATTGAATCCATGGAGACAAAGTGGGAAAAGATGTTGGACAACCGTCATGAATTAGGGACCGAATTTATTACCCTCCGGTACTCTCCCGTATCGAAATCTCAGCAAAATTTTATTTAACGGAAACTCCTCGTGAAGATTTGGAACCTATAAAAATTTACTTTACCGTTTTCTCTGATCTTGCAAAGATATTCAAAAAAGGGATCCTTCCACGCCTCAACCTCCCCTCCCCATTTTAATAAATTACCTTGATTAGAAAAGGAATTGAAGAAAACGGGAACCCAATCACAAATAACGTGAAAGAAAATCTGTGATCTCTTGATCTCTTTTGTTTTTTTTCAATGGAAGTGCCTGGAAACCTTAGAAAGTGCCCATTTCACTGTGAAATTCTATTCCTCCCGAATGGAAAACGAGGCGTAGGTCTAGAAAAGCGTTAATTAAAATGGAAGAAATAGGAAAGTAAAGGCAGAAAACGACGCTTTCAGGACTTTTTTCCACTGAAAGTGACATGGTTTTACACTCTCGCTTCCACTTTTGTTCTCTCGTCTGAAATCGAAACAACTTTCACTAAATGAATTTTAAAGTTTTAATGAATAGGGAGTTTTCGAGTCAAAGTAGGCCCACGATTAAAACTAACTCATTTTCCCTTTCTCCTTCTAATTGAACCCATTTTGGAATAAAAACTAGAGTAATAAGAGACTAATTTGTCGACATGTTGATGTTGATGAACCCAAGTTTGTTCAAATAGAATTAATGATGCAGTGAAAGGAAAACATCATAAACTAAAATTAAGAAATTAAAGAAAAGGGCACTGAGTGAAAGTTAAGGGAAAGCACTTTTATTCGTTTACACTCAGGAATTCAAAACATGTTTTTCTTGCCAGTGAGAATTAAGTAGTGACGACTCGTACAACTTTGATTTAGTTTTACTAATTGGATATCCAAATGAGCAGAGGGAGTATCGTGATGAGGACCAAAAACGTCCAACTGTTGCAACTGAAAAAGGCTCCGATTCCGATGCCGAAACACAGGATCACGATGTAGCCAAGAGGGATCGTAATGTCGTGAAAGTGTCCTTCTCTGTCCCTGTACTGGAAGTCCAGCGTCCCCAAATCAACCGCTGCCATTGTATCGATGGCTTGGCCCAGCACGTTTCCCATCTTTGGTCTAATTCGTTTTTTCGTAAACCTGAAATTGGAAAAAGTTTATCCATTAATTTTGGGGTTGATCAAAGTCTCAAGTGACAGGTCACTTACACTTGCAATTTCCGGCGAGAAAGTAGAACAAGGACAACTAAGGGTCGCGTGTTTCGTGTCACACAAGGTACCAGCACACAGGAGCAAAAATAGTTTACAGGAGCAGACTTTTCTGAAATCAAATTTTCGGATTGGGCGGGACAATGACGCGTTTATAACTCGCCATTTTTGTTTGCAAAACCGGTGGTTACCCGAGAAAATTTAAACATTTTTGAAGCCAAAGAATTTTTTGGCTCAAGTAAAACCTGCGAGCCCAATCGTAACCTTTGATTTGATGAGAAATTGGGAAAAGTGAGTGAAAGGAACTCAGGGTGACCAGATTTATTCGTTCAAGGTCATGAGGAAGTTCCGTAAACTTAAGAGCGAGAATAGATGATGTAGGAGATGATCATGACGACGGACAAGACGGTGCAGGTGGGGCAGATACCAGCGACGACGCCCAAACCGAAGGATCCCGTCAAGTACACCCAAGGAATGGAAACGTCGTGAGGATTCCCACTTCCATCTCGGAATTGGAAATCAAGACTTCCCAAGTTTACCAAACAGTCGATCGCTTGACCCAAACAGTTTCCCATGTTGACCCTCGATTTCTGACACCTGAGGGGAAATTCATTATAAGTTCGATTACACAAGTTTTTCCATTCCTCTTATGCGGTTGATCAAAAATTTGACAAGGGAAGTCACTTACGCTTTCAATTTCCGGTGCAAAAGTAGAACAAGACAGGGGACCCTGGGTCTCGCGTCACGTTTCAGCAGCAGCGTAGCTTGGTGCTACGCTGAATTTGGAATCCAGGTCAGATTTGGAGCAGCCTATTTCGGAATCAAAAAATCGGTCCGAATTTTCTTGTTTGTTGTCGCAACTCGACGAGATTTCTGCGAATAAGTTCCAAGCTTGGAGCCCATGGTTACCCAACTTGAATGAGTTCGACAAAAATGCATAGCCTTTGAGCAAATTAAGAGGATCAATTCCGCGCAGTTTGCAATTTGGACGCTGAATTAACTCATTAATTTTATTTGGTTTAATTTCAGATTAATTCAGTGATTAGTTCTTGTTCTAGAAATCAGTTTGTGTGCACCATCGCCATAAAAGCTTCAAAATCCGAATATTTCATGCACGGGAATCCCATTGGATTCTCAAGTACCTAAAGAACTCCGTCCCTGCCTGAATTTGCATTGGAAACGGCAGCAGACATCACTCGACAGACGTCAAGGGCAGAGGTCAAGGGTCTCAAGAGTAAAAATGGATTACACCAAGAGTGCGGTCCTAATCCGGGACAAGCGTCACTTCTATGAGGACGACACTTCTGAGGCATCCAATCTGAGTGACTCACTCCATGAAATCTTTGGAAGAATTCTATATGAAGCTGCAGAGGCGGAGACTTCTAATATTGGAGTGATCGCTGGGGATGACTGGTCCAACGACAGCATCCCTCTTGACGAGAACCTTACGACTCTGATTAGTGACAGCGGCTACGTCCCTTACATTGAGCGACCAGAGACGTACATTGTCCCGATTCTCTTCTTCATCATCTTCGTCATTGGGGTTCTTGGGAATGGGACGCTCATTGTCATTTTTCTAAAGCACAGGACCATGCGGAATGTGCCCAACATGTGAGTTTTAATGGAGATTATACATTTTTATTTTTAGCTTTTCGGTTTTTCATCTCCATAAAGGGAGAAACTGAAACCCTGCTGGGATTTTCAATTTCGCTTGTGTTCTTTCCCCGCGGGGTGGTGGCGACATAATTTTTTTGTTCAATTTGACCTTGTTTCTGACGTTTTTGTATTTGGTTTTGAAATTCATGGCTTGATCGTCCCTAATAATTGTTGTTTCGATTGTATGCAATAATTGACTTTTTTAAAACTGTTGTGGTGGAAGCTACATTTGTTCCCTGGCCGTGGGAGACATTCTCGTCATTTTCTTCTGCGTCCCGTTCACATCCACGGTTTACACGGTCGAGTCATGGCCCTACGGCGTCCTCGTCTGCAAGTTCTCCGAATTCATCAAGGACGTTTCCATTGGGGTTTCCGTTTTCACGCTCACGGCCCTCTCGGCGGATCGCTACTTTGCCATTGTGGATCCCATGCGGAAGCTTACGGGATGTCGAGCAACGCGGGTCACTTGCGTCACCATTGCTGGTAAGTCAGGAGGGAATCATAGGAGTGAAAAGTCATGGAGAAAGTTTTCCAGGGTGATTTGGGGAAGGAAAGAGTGCTGAGGAGGTGAAAGTATTTTGACAGCTGTAATAAAATAGGTTCCTAAAGACTTTCCACAGGCAGAACATCACACTACCACCACCACCACCTCCATCAAAGGGAAAGCCAAGCAACACATGCAGGGATCTTTTAGAATCACTTTCTCCCTGGTGAATTTAAAGGAAAAAGCTTCACTTTCTCTTTTTCCCTCTTTAAACTTTTTGATGGGAGCTGAATTTTGAGGGTCTTTGCGGGTGGCAATAAAGTTGTTGAAGGACCTATCAAAATTCAAATAACTGATGCGGAGAAAGTTGAAACAATTGGAAAATGTCCAGGAATTGTAAATGCTTCAGAAAATTTCAATTTGGGAAGATCAAAGGAGCAAGTTAGTGAGAATGTTCCAGTTGGCGAGAAAGAAAATGCCAATTTAATTCTTGAATGTGGAGGCGTAATGTAAGAATAACCACAAGGCGCGTGGTGAATCAGTGCGGAATTCTGCTATTTTTAGGACAAAATGCCGAAACTGGCAATTCTTAGTAGAAACTGCCGAAACTGCTAATTTTTAGTAGAAAATGCCGAAACTGCCAATTTTTAGTAGAAAATGCCGAAACTTCCAATTTTTAATAGAAAATGTTGAAACTGCTAATTTTTAGCAGAAATTGCCGAAACTGCCAATTTTAGTAGAAAATACCGAAACTGCCAATTTTTAGTAGAAAATGCCGAAACTGGCAATTTTTAGTAGAAAATGCCGAAACTGACAAGTTTTAGTAGAAAATGCCGAAACTGACAATTTTTAGCAGAAAATGCCGAAACTGCCTGTTTTTAGCAGAAAATGCCGAAACTGGTAATTTTAGCAGAAAATGCCGAAACTGACAATTTTTAGCCATTTTTTTTTTTCGTTTTCTGCAGGTATTTGGATCGTCTCCATCCTGATTGCACTCCCATCAGCTCTTTTCTCGTATGTTCGCGTAATTGATGGAGACCCGACGCATACTTTCCAAGTTTGCTATCCATTTCCTCCGGAATTGACACCAATCTATCCCAAGGTAAAGCCAGAGAAGCTCAACATTCTTTTGTTTTTGTGCCTTGCTATAAAAAATGTGCCAATTGTACAAATTCCCCGAAACTCATTTTCCCACGCTTGGAAACGTGCTTCGAAAGTAAGAAGAATTTGGACACATTCCATTGCGGTGGGAAACTACGTGGAAGGAATGGGCGGCCGAGATTCGTGGGGAGAAAGCAGAATAAGTGTAATCATAATTTGCGGATTCGTTCCTCTCGTTCTTTTCCTGGAAAAGCCTGGAGAATAAATGCGAAGATTCCGTGTCCTTGTGGTTTCCATTCTTCCAACGTCTCTTTTCCAGCACTTCCCAGCATTTTCTCCTTGGTATTTTGTTGAGAATTTATAATCTAAGCTCTTGTTTTCCCTTTGGAATGACAACAGGTGATGGTAATGTTCAAGTTCTTGGTCTACTATGCCATCCCCCTCTTCTTTATTTCGACGTTCTACATTGTCATGGCAAGGCATTTGGTACTATCTACCAAAAATATGCCGGGGGAAGCGCAGGGACAGGGGAAGCAGATCCAGGCCCGGAAAAAGGTAAAACGTTTTTAGTTTTCGTTAAACAACGTTCAAACGTACGTGGAAATTTTCCCCAATTTTTCAAAATTTTGAAACTCTGGTTGTAGGTTGTAGTTTTGAAATTTCAAATTTTTTTTTAGAGAAAGCAAAACAACAACCACATTAACTGTGATTTTACGGTCACGTTTTCATAATTGTGTTATAATTTTTCCAGGTGGCAAAAATGGTCCTTTCCTTTGTGGTTATTTTCGCCATGTGCTTCTTCCCTTCCCACGTATTTCTCCTCTGGTTTTACTTTGATCCAAATTCAGAGGAGAATTTCAATGCTTTTTGGAACTTTGTGCGGATCATTGGGTTCTGTTCTGGATTCATCAATTCCTGTATCAATCCCATCACGCTTTACGTCCTCAGTGGAACTTTTCGAAAGGTAAAGCCTCATCTTCTTCCGCATTTATTACCCTCTTATGCCTCTCTTAAACCACTTTCAATTAACCTAAGATCCAGATCCCAAAGTTTGGATCAATTAAGTTGTGTTGAGACCAGAACAAAAGGATGTTTACAAATCCCTAGTCTTGTCTCGTATCTTGCCTTAAGCCCTTCTTACCACCACCACCACCACTCTGTCATTATCATGAACGAGGTCGGGATAAAGTTGCGGAAGGACCAATTAAGTCTCTGGGAATCTCTTTACTTAGTTCTCATCCACGAATACAGCCATTTCCGCCGAAAACATCTCGGGGCTGCGGATGTCATTTGTGGAAAAAGTTTACTAAGTAGTGAACCCACTTTCCCTTTATCTTTCCCCCTCATCAACGTAGGAAATGAGCGAAGTTCAGTTTCAATTTAACTTTGTGGAACGGGCAGAGATGAGGGGAATGAGCAATTTACTTTGGTCATGCCGATGAAATTATTTCTGAAAAGTTTAAATTAAAAATCTAGAAAAAAAAATATCAGATTTTACGGGTTTTCCTTACCTTTTGTGTTGTCCAGTAATATTTTCTTGGAATTCACTGAGGTGTTTAGGATTTTTGATTTTATTTTCCGCTGGATTTCCTTGTGGAAGTGCCAATGAAAGCAAAGCGTTCAAAAGTTTCCTTTTCTGTTTCCAGTACTTCAATCGTCACCTCTTTTGCTGTCATCGTGAACCACCGGAAACGGAGCGAATTCGAGGAAGGAATCTCCTTGCCTGTGGTGCTGGATGTGTAAGTATGAGCAACTCGACACATCCTGCCGGGTATCTCGGTGGTGGTGGTGGATTAACCAGCGATGGATATCGCAACAACCGGAACGGAATCCGCGGAGGAGCCCCAGGCGGAATCTATCGCTCATCCACCACCACCAATTACACCAACTCAGCAGGAGCAGCAGCAGTCAACCGGAAGCGATGTACATGGGAATCTCCGCGGAATCCCCACAATGACATCCAAATGACAAATTTGAACGTGGCGACCCTTGCCCAACACCCTCTGGGAACGTCTCCAGGTCATCTTACGATGCCCCTCTCATCAAATTTCCCATTGACCTCAATCTCTCTGTCATCATCCCCCCTCAAAGGAAATGGGCACCAGGAACGGTTTGGACTCCTATCAGTCTCCCCAATTCGAAAGTCCCCCAAGTCCCCTCAGAATCATGGTGAGAAAGGGGTCATTTCCAGGAATGGGTCAAAAAAGAGTTTATCTACCGGAGGTCATTCTCCAATGAAGATTCCAGCGGAACCAATCGAGGACGTGACCTCCTTGAGTTACGTCACGGATCCGAATCCCATCCGCATTGCGAACATTGAGGATGAGGAAGGAGATGAGGTAGAGAGCCCTTAGGCTTAAGAAAAAAATGCGAGTGGTTAAATTACTTTTTGTCGTTTTCCAAAAATTGACGAAATTGCCAAAAAAAAAATTGCCAAAATTGACGGAATCCCAATTTCATGGTTCTACGTGTGGGAATTGTGTGTACCTGAACTTTTAGCGTTTGTTTATGGACTTGCAGAGGAGCGTGTATGTTTAGAGACTAAGATTCTTACATGCTAATCAACATTTCTAAATGTCATCTCGTTAAGTTGGCTAATCCTCCCCGGTAATGGACACCAAAGGAGAAAGTAGTTTTCTCGTCTTAAATTTTGTTTTTGTGAATCTGTTAGTACATTAGCGGGGGGCCATTTTCCCGTGAAAATGTGTAAACTTTCTTAGTTATTATCTGTGGTGTGCGTAGTGTAAAATAGAATGGAAATTAAAGCGTATTTTAAAATTCATAGTCCCTGAGTCCCTGATTTTCAATTTTCTCCGGGGGTTTGGTGTAATTTTCGCCCTCCCTCTTCCCCGTCTCATTAGTTGGGTATAGAAAGTTGTTTATGTAAAAGACAATTTGGTTTTTACGTGAAATAAATTAGAAATTTGA
>JAQIWD010000594.1:0-19180 GCA_034694825.1 Anurida granaria
GCGCTTGCTCCGAGTTCGCTTCGGGCCTTGGCTCTTCGACTTGGTCCGACGCTTGCTCCGACCGCCGCCACCAGGGGCACAGCTCTTCGACTTACTCCGGCGCTTGCTCCGAGTTCGCTTCGGGCCTTGGCTCTTCGACTTGGTCCGACGCTTGCTCCGACCGCCGCCACCAGGGGTACAGCTCTTGGACTTCGACTTGCTCCGGCGCTTCTTCCGGGTGGCACTTGGGGTACAGCTCCGGCTGCTCGACTTGGACTTCCGTTTCCGCTTCCCCTCTGACTTTGGTTCCGAAGACTTCTTCCGTTTTCGGGACTTCTTCTCCTTACCTGGGGCTATGGAAAACGGAAAAGGTCAAGGTCAAATCCAAGGAGAGTTGGAGGAATTGTGTGAGTGAACTTACAGCAAGAAGCGGCCGGTTTCTTCTTGATTTTCTTGGTTCCTCCAGGGACACAGGACTTGGCAGAACTAGCCGACACACTGGAAAGCATGAGAATGACAAGGAATGAAGAGGGGAATGACCTTTGATTTTAGAGATCAGAGTTCAACTCACCGTTTCTTGCTGTCCTTCACCACCTTGACCTTCTTGATGACCTTGACTTTCTTGTCGTCACAGGCCTTCCCAGTTGCTGCCTTCTCCTGTTGGGCCTTGATACGGGAGCTCTTACGGATCGGCTTCTGTGATGGCTTCCGCTTCTTTGACTTGTGCCGTGACCGGGTCACCCTGAAAGAAATGATGGGTGGTAAACAAATCCCTTTCACAGTCGTACACGATTTCAATTAATTGACTTACTTTTTCGACTTGGGTGCTGGTGCAGGAGGGTCGCAGGCTGGAGTGGCTGCTGGTTGATCCGCTGGAGTTCCACCATCCTCTCCGGCTTCATTCACCTTCACGTCGTCACCGGCTGGAACAAAAAATCAAAGAAAATGGAAATTAGAAATTTGTGAAAAGGTGGGTGAAGTAAAGAAACTGAGTCACAAATGGATTAATTGAATTGATGACACTCACCCATTTCACCTTTGTTCAAATAACCTTGAAAGTGTACTTTCGGGGGATGCGAAAAGAAAAGGAACGTCCTCGTCAAAGTCCGAGGAATAACTGACCCAAAAAATTTTGGGGTCGACCTTTTATAGACGCCGGGGCGTTGGGGGTTTTGGGGATGGGAATCCTCGGTTGTCTTGGAGTTACGGAGGTCCCTCAGAACCAAAAATTAAAAAAAGGTCAACGATCTTTCTCCTTTTCCTTTTTCTTCTCCTCGCGCGAACTTGGGGTCATTGAACTCTACATTTTCAAAAGGAAAGAACATAATGAGCCTCTCCCCGCCATTTGCTTTTACCTTTTTCAGTTTATTTCCACTTCCCGAAACCTGTGAAAAGTTTAAGTAGACAATTGCATGCATTGGGATTGGACGAATTAACCCGTCACCGCTTAACTTGACTTGTAAATTAAATTCTAAGGGGGCGGAGGCTAAGGACTCCAGATGAGTCCACTACATGCATTGAGGAATGAAAACTGGAATTGGGAAAGGGTCTGGAATGTTTGCTGGAATCACAAGTGAATTAGCACAGTAGAGAGACTAGTCCCGAATCACCTCCAACTAGAAGTAGTTGATTGAGTGGCAACAAGTTAATGGCCGTCACAATCCCTTTGAACGTATCCGAGCGGAGGCGGGTGGAAGAGAAATCGGAATTGGGGTCAATCCGGGTATTAACTCCGATCCTATTGGAAGTTGTACAAGTTATGAGTTCCGACTCAAAAGTGGACATGGAATGTACTGGTTCTGTAGGTCCTCTGGACATTTAGAAACAATTTGAGACATTTAGAAACAATTTTAGAAATGCTAGTCAGAAAAACATGTATCCAAAGCAAAAACTCTTAAAACTAAAAATCTTACCTCATATGGAACAAAAGTTTGTTGTCATCCAAGTTCCAGACAGAAACATGTTGGTCCAGGGATGAACTAATTAGATGCCGATTGTGATTAATTAGCTGCAATACCTAAAATCATTCAAAGACAATTTGACCAGTTGTTGCAGGTAAGAATCCAACAAACTTTGCTGAGAACCCACTTCTCCTTCATGTGCTTTCCAAGATCCCATCAGGGTTCCACGTAAGTCCAGGCTGGAAATCATTCCTGAAGAATGTCCCACGGAAACCACGTCTCCTCCTGGAGAAACTGACATGCATCGGACAAGACCCGAATTCTGACCGATCCCCATCTGGAATTCGAGGAAGAGGAGCAATAATTGCAACTTTGCCAGACAAAATGAGGTAAGGTTGTTGGGGATTACCTTGAGTTCATACGACTGATTTGTTCTTGGATCCACAACCGTGAGGAAGTTCTCAACCCCTGCTCCTACGAAACTGGTGCAATTTCCCATTGGTTTCAGCGTACGAATGCTTTTCCCCAAGCCTGGTTCCAGGATTCGAACTACTTTCCCTACAAATGGGTCCCAGACGTGAATCGTCCCATCGGTAGACGCTGCCAAGTGTAAGGGCTCGCTGAAAAGGACGCTTAGAACCGCCTTCTTGTGATTTGCATAAGTCCACTTGTGGGAAGCCACTACGGATTCATCTCCCTGTAAATCATAAAAATCACAAAATTAAAACCAAGTTAATTCTCATAGCTACATTGGATTCCGGTTCCAAAAATTAACAAAAACGACGCGAAAACGAGCAATTTGTTGTCTCCTAAAAAATAGGAAGCAGTTCATAAATTATCCTTGCTGGAGAAGTTCAGAAAAATGAAGCTCCTTGTCATAGTTTTCACCACTTTGTACTTCCTAAGCATTTCTGCAAATGATGCAACTGATGAAACTGATGGAAATGAAGAATTTGAAGGTCAAACTTTTCCAATTTTCTGCTGACCTTGACCCCTCCTTCCCCTTGTTCAACTTTCTTTAATTTCCTTGCAGAACCAGACAAGTTTAGCTTGACTCGAATTGCGTTAACCCCTGACTTGGTCCGAATCCATGACACTGACCCCGTGACATTCTATGACATGAAAATCAACTTTGCCTATCGCTACCTCCTCCGGAATCAAGCCTGCAACTATTCCGAGTGGAGTCTCCTCATGCCTGATTTCTGGGACGACTACTTTGACGGGACTGGAGATTTTGATGCCGTGGAGCAATTCGGATATCACTACTGGAATGTCTCTGTCCAGTTTGAGCCTGGAGAAGAAAACACGACGGTCCCAGGTCACTGTATCCATACAGAGATTGTGGAAGATTGCACGGTCGAGAAGAAGGATCAACTGAAGCGGGAGCAAGACTTGTGTTTTGCTGGAGGACTCCTGGAATGTTCCAATACCACGAAGACGTGCGTCTGCCTGGAAGCCCACGGGACTGAAACCGTGCGAGTGAATCACAGGACTGGGGCACCGGATCCTGGTGGAAATGCTTGCTTTGTGAAAGAAGGAGAAAAGTGTCTGATACGACATTATGGGACACCGGACCTCAAGCTCCCTTGCGCCTACCACTACATTTGTGACGATTTTACTGAAACGTGTCAGGGACATTTGAAAGCATACTAAGGGACAAAGGTTACGTTATGTTAAGTCACGTTACGTTAAGATGTAATTTTGCATTGGCTACGTCCTTATTACCTGATTCCGTAACGAGTAAACTCGACAAGTCTTGTCTTTGCTCCCAGTCAGGAAACTGTTTTCATTGTTGAGTGACCAGATGGATCTCACAGATGCCGTGTGCCCGGAAAACGTTTGGAGCTTGATTTGTTTGAAATTGAATTTGGATGCGGAGCGTCCCACTTCATGGTCCCAGTAAACCAACCAATTCCCCTTCAAATGACGCGTTGTGTCCTTGGGTGGGACCACTGGAGACTGTGGGGCCGAGTCCTCTTTATCAATCCCATCGCTCTGAAATGCACACAAAGGGTGGGGCATTGCTACGAAAACGCTCGCTTACAGAATACACTTTTTTCTAAGGTGCACCCTACGCCGTTTACCTCCTCCACAAGAATCCGATTCCCAAAACTCCGACTTCCGAAACTGCTTTGCTGCTCAACTTTGGGATGTTGATGACCTTTGTCCCAGGAAGTGTTCGAATCTGAAAAAAAAAATGCAAATGCAAGAAATGCATTTCTGTAACACAGAATTCTCTTCTTGTAACTCGTGATTTTATTTACTTGGAGTTGGAATTGAGGCGGAGTGTCCACGAACGAGGGCCATGTCACGAATCATCCCTTCAAACTCGGATCCAATCACCATCGCGTAGAAATTGGTGTAAATGTACGAAGCAACCCTGGATCCGAAAGCGGCTCCAATATTCTGTGGTACCTTAAAAAGGAAAGTAGTTTATGAAATATTGGACGAGGTTCACGGCCCGGAGCCATTGACACAAATTTCTTTCACCGCTTCTAACTTACTTTGTTCTCCTCTTCAGTTTCAGGAGACACATGTTGGATTCTGGCACAGAGTTGAAGAACTAACGGCTTTAGTGTCTGCAGGCTAATATCCGGCCCAATTTTCCTACGAATCACGTTCATCATGCAGGCAACCTAGAAGAAGGAGTTTAAAAAATCAGGGTAATGACAAGGATTAACGTGCGTAATTAACGTAACTTATATAAACTAATAGCAAAATGTAAAGTAAAAAAGGTATTCCGGAAACATACCTTTTTTACTATCAAAACGCGAGGTTCAGATCCAGATGGAAAATGCGTCTGCGTCGAAGTCACCAAATCCAAGATGGGCTTCAGTAGAGAATTAATCACAGGCTCCTGTAATCAATTCACAACGTTAATTGGCGTTAATCTATTAGCTGAATTCCTTACGTTCAGCAGGGTAACTAGTAAGGCGTCCTCCATGCAGTTGAGCACACGTTGGAGCAGGGATGAGATTCCAATAAGGGCAGATTCAATGGTCAGCGTAAGACGCTTCTTGGCTGAATTCACAACGTCAATTCCATAAGGAATGTATTGTCGCTCAATGAAATTATCTCCGTACAAATCTAACAAAATTCAAGCAAACTTTCGGGAAGGAGAAAACTTTTGATACTTACGCACTTTGTAAGAAAAATTGATAGAAAAGTTACCAGCGATTGAAGCGAGGCAATCCAGGACCTTTTCCGCGTGTAAGTCCCCTTGACACGAAACTTGTTCCGAGGTCAAGTCCCATTTACTCTCGCCGCCATCATGACTAGGTTCCAGATGCCCATAGTAGCAAAGCGTCAACATTCGAAGTAGATTCCTGGAAATGTATTTCGCACAGAGAACAGGACCAAGGCGGTGGGTTAACCACATGACACTTTCACAACACATTTCTGTGATATCCATCTGGGTAGTGTTGGTGTTGGACTTGATGCTCCGGGTGTCCACGCTGGAAGTGACGGAATGTCCAGAACCAACGTGTCCCACATTCGATCCATTCACTTCTTTTTCAATCACCTCAGAAGGAAGATTCTCAACTCCAGAAACTGCTGCAGATGAGGCCGACCTTGGGCGTGATGGCGGAGCCATAGAGGTAACGGCGGGTGTAGATCCAGAATCTTCCGAATCTGACAAATCGGGTTCCATCAAAAATATTTCTGGAATCATCCCATCCGTCCCTGTTCCGTCTGGTCCTGAAGCGTTCGTAGAAATGGATTCCGTTCGGGTAAAACTTCGGATTCGCAACTTCTCATCCGAGTGTTTCCGGCGAGTGGTTTCCTCTATTTCGTCCATTCCTTTCAAATGCTTGGGTGTTGACTTGTTGGATACGGAATCCAACTGCTTCCAGCCCCCGATGGCCTCAATGAGCAACGTCGTAAAGTTTTCCAGGAAGATTTCCAGACCGAAACAACTTTGTAATTGGAGGAGAAAACTCCGATGGAAGAGCTTGAGATGTTTGTCGGAATTGTAATCAGACTCGTAGATTTGGATTATGGGTTGTAGTAGCGTCTTTATCGCTTCTGAAATTCAAAGGAGCGATTAACCCAATTTGCAATACGCTGAAATTCTTTTAATAATAACTTACTCTGCCTTCCAATTGCCCGTGCAAAAGGGCAGAAGAGGACCCAAACTGCCAGCACACGCGTACTTGGGTCATTGAATAATTCCAGTACAAAGGGTAAGACCAGATCCAGTCCGTCCTCGTCCAAATCATTCAAAATTTGAATCAAATCCCGTGAGAAGGATTTGACCTTTAGCTCTTCCACTTTGCTTCGATGTTCCACATCCGAAGGATCCCATGTACTCAGGCTCGAATCATAATTTCGTAAGCTTCGAACCACTTTGTAAACGAATGGGAAGTAGTTGGGGAATGGAATCGGACTCAATCCTTTGTTCAAGAGGAGGAGTTCCAGTGAAATCTCCAGTGGGATGGAAAAGACGAGAGATTCATTCCGAGTAAAAATAGCCTGGATCCCTCGTTTCATAAAAAGTGGAAGTGGTTCAAAATTTCGTAGAAGTTTCCGATAGAATTCGAATCGATGAGAAATGCGACGAAGTTTACTAGAGACGTAGTGGAGTTTTTGTGGAATCACAAGCTCAACCATGAGACATCCAAAGAGTTTCACATATTCCGAAGGCCCATCGTCGTCATCTTCAGCTAAGTCCTCGTTGGCAATTCGGTGATGTGCTTTGATTCCTTTCAATCGAATCCCATCCGTATTGTTGAAATGCGTTTTGAAAAACTTGAGACACACTTCAAGGTCCTAGGAGGAAAAATCGGAATTAGGTTTAACACGTACCATTGGCATAATATATGGCATAACACATAACACGTAACACATAAGCGTAATGGCATCTTGTCCCATGGACTTACGACAAGGAAACCGCAAGGGTCATAATTTCGAGGAAGCGTCAAATGGTCCTTCTCCATTCCAGCACCACCATCCCCTTCCCTCATTCCTGGAAAACGAATGGAAAGTCATAATGGAGGTTTCAAGATCCTTGATCATGTCAAGTTACTTACTTTTGAGGTCAAAATATTTGACGTGGTTCTTGACCTCCCGTCGATCACTCCGCCGTGGTGGGTGGGGAGTTTGGAAGAGTTGAACAATCCCATTCTTAGTTAAATTCTGGTGATTATCAACAACTGACAAGTAGACATTCTTGGATTTGGCAGCTGGAACCCCACTCAACTTGTATCCAAACGTAAGATCAATCCAGTGATGAAGTTTAGATGAGACTTGATCACTCTCCAGGAAATCCCGATGTTGTTGGATGAATTCCTCTGGAGAAGATGACCAGGATGGTGGGAGGAGGTCAGGTAAATCGGAATGAATGGAAGTAAAGATTGAAGGGTCGTCGTAGAATTCCCTACAAACAGAACTCAGTTAATGTATGCCCGCTACACTGCAATTGATTCAATTGCAAAATAAACTGGGGTAAAAATGACGCTTACGGAATGCATTCATCTGGAGTCCAGTCTTGCATTCGCTGAATTGAAATGGGATATTCCGCTGGAACCCAGTTGGGACGAACGAACTTGCAGAGGACTTCCTTGGGCGTCTGTCTTGCCTTGTAGACGTAGTAGGTGATCTCTGACAAAATATCAGTGACATGATGAGGGATCTAGGAACAGGAATGACAACTCATACAAATGAAAAAACTAATTGCAAAGAATCATAATTCGGGACTGGAAAGAAAATAACCTTACCGGCGTCCCACCGCCGCCGGCCTTCTCTTCAAACATTAAATCCAACTGCCTCTCTCCCTTGTTGAGTCGAAATTTTGATTTGGTTAAATCTCTCCAGCCACCACTTCGTCCTGAAAAATCGTTGACCCATGGGAAGACTGTAAAAGTCAAAAAGCAGCAAGCTTAGAGTCTAATCAATACCTTATTATTATTGATTATTTTTTATAAAATACGGACAAGATATCTTAATAAAGTAAATGAATCTGGATGTGTTCGTTTCGTACAAGAAACGTTATGCTTTCCCTCCTTTCTCGTCCCACTTCGCTCTCACTCACTCCCCCATTTGTTTTTGGAGATTCTCGTTGATTAAAAATGGCGTGTGCCAAGTGTGAAGGGCTAACTGCGGAACTTCAACAGTGGAAATCAAAATTTGAAACCCTCAAGACCTCCTACGAAGGACTTAGGATGGAGAATCGAATACTGGAACAGCAATTGGAGAAATTGAAAAAGAAAAAGGAAGAGCCGAAACCAAGAAAGAAGCCCAACATTACTTCCAAATACGACGTTAGTCACCAGTTTTCCATGTCACCAGTGCTCCCCAACCAATTACTTGATAAGTCACAGGGCATTGAAAAGTCATGTCCGGCGACACCATGACACCTCCTACCCATGTCAACTACCAGGATGCGACAGAGTATTTGGAGAGTCCGGGATGCTCAGGGAGCAGGGACCATTCCAACACGGAATGCTGGATGGAACCTTACATATGTGCCGCAGAGGGCTGTGGACAACAGTTCCCAACCTACGGCACCTTCACCTTCACCCAACACAAGGACATCCAGCATCTCAAGAAGTATCCTTGTCAACCATGTGACCGTGCCTTCTCTCTTCTAAAAGATTACTCGATCTCCATCTTGCACTGGATGCTTGTGGTAAAACCAAGGAGGAGAGGTCAGCAATGTAAGTTTCGCTGTTAATTTTATGTGATTACTTGTTAGGTTAGGTTAGGTTAGGTTAGGTTAGGTTGGATCATGCTCATTCGACATTGTTTCACATTTGCAGGAAAGCAGCGAACACGGTGGCTGGGTCTACCCTGGGAACTGCGAAGGAACGGGGATACTGATACTGAACTGGTCCTAATCTACAGAGTTACTTCGTGCCATGTTTGTTAACAACGCCACACTAGGCTACATGGTCTATTTTTATGCAGTTGAGGAAAAGTTTTATGAGTTTCCAATTGAGTGGAAAAAGTATGGAAGTTATTTTGATGGTTTGTATAGTTAAAAATAATATAAGTATTCATACCTGGATGGTAATTTGGATTCACATTGCAGTATCTTCCAGCCAAATAATTTAAAAACATGAGATAGTCGTAGTTGGAGACGAGACCTTCACACCAGTGGCGAACAATGGACTCAAACAGTCCGGGACTCAATTCCAGGGCGTCCTTCCCTGCCCCATCCTTGACCTTCCGAATACAGTAGACTAGAAAGTCCTGGACATCTTGGCTAGCCCTCACGGGTTCTTGCGGCTGGACTCTCAATTCTTCTAAAACTTCAGTCAGGAGAGGAATTCCAGAAACATGGAGGCATTCGTCGGTCCAGAAGTCACTCAGCGTCAAATTCCCAGGATGAATCCCAAGGAGCTCCATGTCTTGAATGAGCAGGAGGATTTGATACAAGACAAACAGTTGCTTCACATTGGATCCCAGTAGTTTCTGGGGCGAGAAATTGACGCAGTCTTCAAGCGTGTGTTCAGTGTAGGCGTAGAAGAAGAGCGTAGTAGTGACTGAGTCGTCGCCGCCATCCTTCCGGTTAACGATAATTGATAAGGGTTGAGCAAGATTGGAGATTGAGAACCTGGGCAATTCTGAAGATGCAGCAGCGATGGTGGCAAGATGTGGATCAGACTCATGGATTGGGCATTTGTGGTTGACGTAGAGTATTTCAAGGAGTTTTGCAAAATAGGCATCTTCTGACGCTTCAATTGTTTCAGTAGGAGACGCATTGTTCGGATGTTCTTTTGGCAAGTCTAAACAGGCAGAGATTTGAGTTATCGGTTCATCCAAACAGTGGGTCAACGAAATTAAATCCCAAGCGTTGTCCCTTACCTAATACACTGACGTATGGTTCTTCCCAGACGTATTTAAAATTAGCCTCTCCAATAAAATCTACTATTTGAGGCCAAGTCTTTGGATTTGACCCTTGGGCCAGGACCGGTGGCAATGGAACTGAGATGAGAGTCGGCACTTGGGCTGTAAAAGCCTCCCGTTTGAGATTCTTGAATAATTTTGTTCCCTTTGAAACGGAATGTACCTGGACAATGGAATAAATCAAGTTAACGACTGCTGCTTTCACTTCTGTAGTACTGTAAATTGAAGATGAACTACCTTGACATGAATAAATGTCCAGAAAGGTCCCAGGGGTTGCGGTTTTCCTTGATTGATGAAAGCAAAGACTTGCTCATCGGTGAGACTCTCATGTTTCATGAATTCCAGTGGCAGCTTCTGTTCGGAAATGACGGATCTACGGAAAGGCACAAAACGTCGAAATCAAGATCTTGATTTATTAAAAGAATGATAATGAATATCAATTGCATACCGAAGCCATGTAATGTGTACCGCACAGATGAGATTCCGTTGAGAATTGGTCACCGACACTTGAAGGATGTACTTGGGAGGTATTTCCGGCAGCACATCCTCCAGACTCCTCCCCTCCATTACTGGGGTCAATAAACTGTGGAGTAGTACAACCAGAGGTCAAATTAATCACAAAATCTTACGTTTTCAAATGAAAACCAATTTTATCTGCCCCCTTTTTTAATTGAATTAAAAAAGGTAAACAAAGGAATTCAATTTTTCACCCTTTTCGCGCTGTTTTATTCACGCAATGACGAGCTGAAAAATCAGCGATTTCGCAATTTTTCGTGACACTTGTGTCCTTCATGGACGTTTATTGCGTGATTGACCATGACCTTTGCATTAAAATTGGTAAAACTCTGTTGAGGAACTCAGGATTCTGCATCTGCCCGACTAGACATCAGTCGGAAGAAAAGTGAAGGAAAAATATTTCGGATTAAAATTGCAAGCCGTGGGGTCAATGGTGCAACGGTGACTTCCTTTTCCTCCTTCATCAATGCTCTCACGGTTCTCTCTGCAACGTAATCCGCCGTGAAACCGCTCGCAGTTGTAGGATCCATTTTCCCATGGCTTCCAGACTCCGTTAGAGCGTTGTAGGAAAGATTTGTTTTGACGTAACCAGGTAGGATTGACGTGACCCGAATTCCCTTTGCGGACAATTCAGCGCGTAGACAGTCAGCGATGGCTTGAGTTGCATGCTTGGAAGCGGTGTACGCAGATCTAATAAAACGGGAAAGGAATTAACAACTGCCAATTTGTGGCGAGTGGCGAAAAGTGAGTTAGATTTTACCGGTAAGGAAGGGCAAGTTTCCCTTGGACGCTGCTGATGAAAAGGATCTGACCACTTTGGCGCTGGACCATCGCTTTTGCAATATCTAGGACAGATGATACCAACCAACATTAATATTCGGAAATTGAGTGTTCTCAGCTATGGGAACTGAAACTGATTAATTTCTTTACTAACTCACATTTCGTCAATGCCAAGGGTCCAAAGTAATTAACCCTCATAATCTTCTGGTCCAATTCAATATCAGTATTCAGCACATCTCCCCTGTAACTAACGCCCGCATTGTTGATGAGGATGTCAACCGGTCCATAGATGGAATGAATCTCTGCAGCTTTCTTCTTGAGCGACTCTATATCTTCCAGATCAAGCGTGAGCGTGGCAGGAATGTAAACTGGTCCGTACTGATTGAAGAAAAAGAATCAATTAATAGCAGACTAACTCGACCAGCAGGTCAGGGTCAGGGTCAGATCGTTACAAATTGTCAACGTAGCTCACCGTTTCAGTTTGGACAAGATCCGATTGCACCCTTTCAAGTTCCTTGATGCGACGGGATGTCAGGATTAGTTTACATCCTGAGGAATACAAGCGAGTTGCCAATGCTTCGCCAATTCCCGACGATGCTCCAGTAATTAGAACCACCTAAAAATCAGCCAAGGTTAATTTGGGTTAATTTCAGAATAATTTTTCACTGAAAAGGAAAATCGAAATTCGGCCCTCGCTTTACCTTTCCTTCCAGCGGTCTTTGCTTCAATCCAAATCGTTCTCTAAATTGTCTTATGATTCTGTAAATTACAAATGGAAAGACTACTGGAAAGAATAGATAAATTAAAATAGTTCTGAGCAGTGGGCTTTTTTCTTTTGGTAACAATGCAGGTGACTGCTGACTAAACTTTGATATGAGCCCCATTCCAAGTGGTGCTGAATTGTGCTGCGCTGGAGAAGACATTTTGTGACTTTAATTAATATGAACTAGAATTGGATTGGAATTATCAGGAAGCAGATGATTCCATAGTCCAAAAATATCAAGTCCAAAGTCCACTTTCCGAGTACCTTGGAGTCCACACACAGGTGACACAGGTCACAAAATTACAAAAATAGAAAGAGTCCCCATTTCCCTTCCCTTTCCCTTTATTACATAACAAGCCCCTTTGGGCCTTTAGTCACTTTGGACTCTTCCAATTCTGTTAACGTCAACTTGATCATCGAAAAAGTGACTTTTGAACTTTGACCCTTACTGAATCAATGCTTTCATGAAAAAAACGCTTGCAACAAACAATAATACAAATATAAATCAGGAGAAAACTGCAAAAACTTATTTATGATTCAAGATTATGAAACATAACATAATGGAAGTTGCCGTAATTTCTGGTCAACTTTTTTCTGCTTATATTCGTTTGTTTATTTTAATACCTAAAGAAACATTCATAATTTTTCAAAAGTATAATGCTATTCCAAAGCACTCAAAATAATTTTTACGAAGTCCTTTGGAGGAATTTTCTGTAGTTTAAGTAGACAATTGTCTGAGAGTTGATCGTGCTCGGGAATGCATAATGTACATAAAAATTCATTCTGACATTGGGGTATTGGGGATCAATGCCTTCTTTGTGCTGCAATGAGGGGTATTGACGATTGGGGGAGTTGATTAACACGGATTGCTTATTGCTAAATGCAAAGGTTCCGTACAATTACGCTCTTGCAATGCATTATATCCCCCCCCCCCACCCCCCAGTGTTGAATATAGTTCGGGGTAAGTTAGCCAGATTGTTACATGTCGTTAAGTAGTCAGTTTCTGCTAATGACCGGATTTGCGTTAACAGCTCTCAATTAATTAATTTGTTTTGTTGATTTTGAGGACTGACCGTAACAATTGGGCTACTTTTAGGAAAAGTCCACTTTAAAAAAAAAAAAAAGAGAAGGGACGCTTGGATGTTGAATCTTGTTTTGTGCAGAAAGTTTTGTTACCTCTTTACCTTCTTGCAACTCTCACAAAAGCCGGCGATTCTTAAATTAAAAAACACACGTTGTTGTTTTTAATTGTTAGTTAATTTGGGAATGGGGTTGTTAGTGATTCTGTGTCATTTTATGACCCTGTGACGCATGTAATCGGAATCCTGTTCCTTCAGATTTCAATAGGTCATCAATCAACATTCAAACCCGAGAAGTGTGGTTGTGCAGACGCACAGTCACAACAGTGCAGTTCCAGCATGAGCTTCACAAGTGACGAGGTCAACTTCTTGGTCTATCGGTACCTGCAAGAATCCGGTAAGGTTAATTACATGTAATTAAGGATATAGGTTAACTACCTGTAATTCTTATAATCACTGCCATTCATCAACTTTGAGTTTGAAATGTGACTGGCTTTGAAGTAACGAATGATTCATTATTTTATGTTCCAGGTTTCCAGCACTCGGCCTACACATTCGGAATCGAATCCCACATTTCACAATCCAACATCAATGGAGCCTTGGTCCCACCGGCGGCGCTCCTTAGTATTATTCAGAAAGGTCTCCAGTACACAGAGGCCGAAGTATCAATTGGGGACGATGGGACTGAGAGACGTGTGGATGCCCTATCGCTGATCGATGCCGTAATGCCAGATGTCATCGCTAATCGACAACAACAGGAGCAGAAATCAAAGGCAGAGTCCACAGAGAATAACAATAGGGAGGAAGAAACCAAGAATACATATTGTAAGTTAGGATTGATGCCAGGTCAGTCATGTTCCCAGTTATTCCTACCAAGGGCCCTCCCCACAGAGCTCGATATATTGACGACGACGTCTTAAACCCCTTATCTGACCCTTCTGAACTTGGAACTGATAGTCAATCTTTGGATCCTCTGTGTTCCTTCCTTTGGCCCTATTTAATATCCATTTGTTTTTTGTTTTTTTGTCATTTAGCCGATGGAAATCAGGAGACGACTAGTGAAGCAATGGACACTGGAATCGAAATCTCATCGAAAAAGGCGACGGTATTGAGGGGTCATGAGTCGGAAGTATTCATTTGTGGTAAGAAGCAGAACTCTTTCGTCGCTTTATTCAATGAAAAAATGAATCATTGAATGTCAAACCATTCAGTGGAGAAACATTAATTGAAAGATTACACTCAGTAAGAAATTTAAAAATATTTTGAACAAACTGAATGTCTTCAGTCTCTGTTGTGTAGAGATGCTCGTATTTCTTGTTATCTCGCATAATTGGGTGTCCATTACGAAAGTGTCCTTTCATTTCTGCAATAACCAATCTAATCGCCTGCAGTTACGAACTCGTATTTTTTGTTTCAGCTTGGAATCCTGCGACAGATCTTTTGGCATCAGGGTAAGGCATCAATAACTTCAAAAGCTCCTCCTTTACTCTTGTTTAAATTGTCTTTCTGAATTTTTCAGCTCCGGGGATTCAACTGCTCGGATCTGGAACATGGACAGTTCAAATCCTGCCTCAACCCCAAATCAACTTGTACTTCGGCATTGTATTCAGAAAGGTGGGACTGAGGTAAGCTCTGCTCAGGGTGCCTAGTAGCCTAGTCGTCCGTTTTACATGGAGATATGAATTTCGTCTAAACTTTGACCTCGCTTCTCACAGGTTCCTTCAAACAAAGACGTGACCTCATTGGATTGGAACGTTGACGGTAGTCTCCTAGCAACTGGATCTTATGACGGTTACGCCCGGATTTGGAACACAGAGGGACGACTTGTCTCCACACTGGGACAACACAAAGGGCCAATCTTTGCGCTGAAATGGAACAAACGAGGAAACTTTATCCTCTCTGCTGGCGTGGATAAAACTACAATCATCTGGGATGCCTCGTAAGTATTCATCACCCTATTTCATCTGTGACCCTTGACCCAGGCTTTGTCTCATGCCAACCTCGCCTTTATTCCAGTTCTGGACAATGCACACAACAGTTTGCATTCCACAACGCCCCTGCTCTGGATGTTGATTGGCAATCCAACAATTCTTTTGCCTCTTGTTCCACTGACCAGTGTATCCACGTTTGCAAGTTGGGAGTGGACAAGCCAATCAAATCATTCCAAGGACATACGGTAAGCGCGCGGAGATTTTAACCGATTACTGCATCACTTTACAAAAATTGAGAATTGACTCTTTCCTCACAGAACGAAGTGAACGCAATCAAATGGGATCCACAAGGGAAACTCTTGGCATCTTGCTCGGATGACATGACCCTCAAGGTAAGAATTTTGCTAATCACAATATCCTTGAGCACGGAATGACAAAACTTGAGTAACTTGGTTGGTGTTTTAGATTTGGTCAATGACCCAAGACCAGTGCGTCCATGATCTTCAGGCTCATTCCAAGGAGATCTATACCATCAAGTGGTCACCAACTGGGCCAGGGACTTCTAACCCAAACATGCCCCTTATCCTTGCCAGCGCCTCATTCGACTCTACCGTTCGCCTCTGGGACGTTGAGCGTGGGACTTGCATTCACAAGCTCACCAAGCACACGGAGCCAGTTTACTCTGTTGCTTTTAGCCCGGATGGGACGTTGTTAGCTTCCGGAAGTTTTGACAAGTGCGTCCACATTTGGTCAACTCAGGTCAGTACTCTCTCAAAACCACTTCCCATTTCAAGTCATGCCTTAACACAGTCATTACTATTATCTTTTCTAGACTGGTCAGTTAGTTCATAGCTACAAGGGGACAGGTGGGATCTTTGAAGTTTGTTGGAACTCACGAGGGGACAAGGTCGGGGCTTCTGCCTCTGATGGCTCAGTTTTTGTCCTTGACTTGGGGAAGGCATAAGGTCAGGAGGGGGACTTGAACCTTACTAGAGCCCTAGAATGAGCAATAGTATTTAAATTAGCAAGTTATCTCGTTTTCCGTAATTTTGACTCCCAGCCACTGGGTATAAATACAATTTTTTACATTTGACCCTACAACATAGGATCCTAATTAGTTTTGGGCACATCCGTTATGATTATGAAATACCAGCAACAATATCTTTCGATTTCACATTCAAATTAATTAACTAGAAATTGATATTTAAATTCTAAACTAGTTGTACACTCATCCCAAAGTTAGAATACGTTTTGGCATATTTTATTCCAACATATTTTTGGACGTGCGTGTCAATTTTACATTTAAGCTTGTAAGTACGGAGGAATGGAGGAGGTTTCAGTTGTCCAGTTGACTAAGCATTGCGACCCCCCGTTTGATCCAGTGCTCTGATTTCTCATCTGTGGGTAGCAAAATGGGGAGGACTGAAAGGAAAAAAAAAGTGTTTATGAATTAATATTTATCTACAATTAATATAATTAATATTAATTACAATATCCCACTACGCGCTAATTCCCACGTATTATACAAAATGAAAATGACTTTTTTAGTAAAAGTACGAAAAAAGTCAGTTTTCATTTGTAAGTTTCTAGTTTCGCATAGTGAACTTACTGTAGTTGGTTGAGTGTCCAGTTGTCGCGAGGGTCCCACGTCGTTCCGAAGTACGATAAACAGGGCACTTGTAGCGTCCACCTTCCACCAGTTCCAATTTCTTTTTTGGAACTATCCAGATCACTGGCATTGAGTCCCAAAGCACTTTCGGCAACATCTCAGCCAGGCGTCCACTGGTGGCACAAAAAGAGGTCAGAGGTCACCGGAATTATACTTTCCAATTGGAAATCGTGAAATGGTTGACCCTACTTGCGGCGGTCCCACCGTGCCCCATCGAGAAAGAGTCCATGGACGTAAGCCCCGTCGGCCGGCGGCGTCGTTTCCGTGTCCGTCTTGAGAATTACAAAGTCGTAGCCCAACTGATCAATTGGGATTGTAAATTTTCGTGCAAAATCCTGCATGGCTCCAGTCAGGAATGCTTGGGTAAAGTAGAATCCGGAGATCCAGAAAACCGTTGGTTTCCCCACCTCGAACCACGTTTGCAAAAATCGGAGACGGGCCAGGAAATCGCTGATGTAGGAAGCGAGGGGTTTGAGACTTGGGTAGGACGCTTTGGACCAGAGACTTGGTACTTTTCCATTGGTCAAAGAGATGACCATTGCTTCAAGGTCGGAGGACATGACGATGAGACCCTTGATCGCTTGCGTGCAGTTATTCAGCGTCTTTCGAATCACAGTCAGTAAGTTGTTGAAGCGTCCCATCTCTTGAACCAGCACCGTGTTCATGGATTGGTTGTAAAGGGTCGGGTACTTTTTAAGCGCCGCTTCAATGTCAAAGTTTGTTGGAAGTTTTGCCAAGATGTCCGAGGCGACTTCCATTACGAGCTGATCTGCCGACTTTCCTGTTCCGCTCGAAGCGATTTTACTCTGTAAACCAAGCCAATTTAACGGTGAATGATCCGCAGCGATTCTGCTGCCTCGTACGCTTTTGCGTCATTTTACCTGCGTCATCAGAATCCCCCCAAAGAGCGTATTCGTCTCCTTTTGATCCTTTTTGATGTCAGCGTTCTCGTGCATGCCAAAAACGGCTGGGGTCGTTATGAGTGGGAAGGCGTTTGCATGACTTACGTAGTCCTTGTAGTCCCCTTGTGCAGGGACGCGGTAAATCCCTGAAACAAACATTTGAATCGGAGGTCAAATGTTTTTAAGGGTCGAATGTAGACCCCCAGGGGTCATTACCCTCAGGATCCAATTTGAAATTCTCAATCTTGAGAACATCTTCAGAGTAAAACTGGGCAAGGATCGTTGTAAGGGTCCGTCGATCCCAGTCATCTGTGACCCTTCCACCGTAGTTGCATTCTCCAGTGAGGTAGCGCAAAGCATCAAACTGGACGTCCTCATAATCGTCCAGAAACATTCGAAGTTGTTGAGCACTAATCCTCAGATCCGTTTCATTAAATTCGTAAGGAATGTTCCAGCCGATGGCTCCGAATTTCCGTCGTTCTTGTGCCACGCCGTGGAAGAAACAGAGAGCAAACAGGAGTTTCTTGAAGTCGGGATCGTTCTTGCACCCATCAAAGAATTTCGGGTCCTTGATTGGATCGTTGAGGTAAGAACTGAATACAAAATCAATCACCATTTGTATTTATTCCCCTTGGATACTTTAAGGGAGCGGGGTGGGGTTACTTGACCTCAATTTCTTACCGTAAAATGTTTGCTTTGAGTCCCTTTGGCGGTTCATTCGTCATTTTAATTCCATTTTCCAAGATGGTCACCGGGAAATCAGCAGACTGTGCACATAAAATGTCGGCGATTAGCTACCAATTTGCATGGATTCCCAATTTTGTGCATGAAATAGTACCGGGTAAGATGTGAGCCACATTCGGAAGTCGGGATGGACTGTTTCAGGGGTCAAATCCTCGCAAATCTAAACCAAAAAAATTACAAAGCCACCGTTAAGAGAGGGAATTTACTGGACAATCAGTGTAGAAACTACTACATAACTGGACATTTGTGGAGAATCTTTTTACAGTTTTTTACCTTTTCCAAGAACGGCATGAAACTCTTTGCCAAATGACAATTTTGGAGCACAACCCAAGACCCGCTCCCAAGAGCTTCATTGATCATCCTAATGGCAAAGGGTCCTTGACCTTGACCCTGAAAACGCCAAAAACGGGGTCACTGTCATAAATAGCCTAAACCCAGCGACCCAGCAGTGATCGCGACTCACCAGCGAAAGGGACTGGAGTTTGCTCCCCCCAAATCCCATATCTTCTGCAAATTTGAGTAGGACGGCTGTAGGGTCAGCCCCTGGCGTCAGTACAAAGATGAGGGGAATGAAGCACTGGGACTCCTTGTAGGATTTCGAGAGGTCAAAGGGCGGTGGTTCGATGAATTTCTGCCCCAAGCTCCCACTCACGAATTGCTGGACACCCGGAACTAATTTATCCGAGCGGATGACGCGGAGTACCAAAAGTTTCTGGAAGCTCGACAGTTTTTTGTTCCAGGGTGCTGGAAGGTCTGCTCGGTGCGGGGTGGAACTGTCAAAGATCCTCTTCCAGGCGGACTGCTCCGACGCAAAGGATTTTGTAATCCCAACAAACGCTGGAAGATCATTGAGTCGGCACATCTCGTCCCAGTAAGTACTGTCAAGCCAAGTCGTTGGATTCTTGTTGGTATTCCCGAGTCCCACGCCGCCGGTGAGCAGGAACATCCACTCGTCATTGTCAATGGCGCCTTGGGACTTTTTGATGTTGATGTTGAGCAAGAAGCTAAAGAGGAGCTTGTCCTAAAAACACAACAAAAGTCGTAAGATAGTTGCGCTGATGCACTGGA
>JAQIWD010000595.1:0-19157 GCA_034694825.1 Anurida granaria
TTAGTTAATGGGTTTAAGTGAAAATGCTTGGCTTGCCGTTTCGATTGTGTCTTTCGGATCTGATTTAATCACGCGGTAATTAATATATTAGTCATCCTATTTCTAAGTTTTCCTTAAGGTGTAGCGATTCTTTCTAACCTGTGGAAAGGCCGCACGGAAAAACATGACACGTAAAGACTATCATCAAATGTCAAAAAAAATTTATTTGTCACAATTAAGCAGGTTTAATATAATTAGTTAAGATTAAATGCAATTCAAGGACTTAACAAAATTAGACAACAAGGACTGTACTGTTAGTAGGGATAGGGTGATAGTGAATAGATTTATAGGGACTCGCTGGAACGATTGAGGGGGCAATAAACCCGCCACTATCCGGTTTCCCCTTGTGCATAATTCCCACCCCTCGGAGCCATCTTCGTCCTTCGTAATAAAAAACTGGTTGAGCATCAAAGAGAGGGACTACTGTCTGACCCAAGTCTGTTTCGAAGCTGCTAGAGGTAATTTCTACATACGAGTTTAGTACGGAGTCGGGCATTGACGGCCCTTTTTGTAAATTGGGGTTTCCAGGGTCAGTGAACTGGAGAGGCTCCCTTGGTCTCAGATCCGGAAATGCAGAAATCCACTTGGCATCAGAGAACTTGAGGCTGATGGCAGTGGGATCTTCTTCTGGCCATAAAATTGGCGTCGTCTGGATTTCCAAGTTGAGGGACTTGTCCGTACTATTATACTGAAACCGAATTCCTGTGATAACTGTCCCGGTTTGACCAATGATGAGGTCGAAGTTAATTCGTCGAAAGCCATAGGGTCCCAGAGCGATTTGGCTCCTGTCGCCGTTACTACCTGCTTCCTTTTCAATCCATTTTGTAGTGGTCTCGTCTATCAGCCCTCCAACGACTGGTTTTCCTTGTTCAGCCTGAAAATCGTTTATTTTTGTTTAAAGTTCATACACAGCGCAAGCGCTCTTACCGCAAGTCGTATGGCATTCCCTTCCTTGACGAACCGAACTGCTGAAACTACCATGCCCTCTTTCACATTTGAAACCAGTGGACCAATATCAAAGTACTCTTGATCTTTTGGGTTGAATGGGGTCATGCAAGTACAAAAGCAAAGCTCGCAATACTGCGGGGTATGTAGAATGACCCCGTTTTCCATCTCCCAGCGCTCGAATGCGGTGGTAACATTTCCACCTTTACAAACAGGCTCCTCCCTCTCCGCTACTTCATCCATGTCGTCCACTTCTGCAAATGATCAGCCTCTATGAAACTATGTCGGTCCATGAATTTTGCTCAGGCTTACCAGATCCTTTTCTAGAAATGACTTCTCCATTAAAGCTGATCCAGTCGTAGAGTTTTGATGGGTCAACTGATGGACACATATTAACTTCTCTTCCTGCCCTGCGACACTGAAAAGTTTGAGTAAAATTAAATTGCCAATGTATTATTTCTGGCAGAAATATGATTAACCTTCATTGCAAAGTGTGGACAAGAATTTCTGCTCAAGCAATTTCCATCTCGGGAGTGGGCGCAATGGGATTGGCGAAATAGTGGACAGTGATGGGGATTGTTGGAGCAAAGGCGTGTAGTTCTTTTAAAATTGCGACAAGTATTGCGACAGGAAGACGTGGGATCAAGTGCTAGCTCACTCTCTATGTATCCCTAAATTTTGTACAGAAAAATATTGTCAAGCATCCGTACACCCTGGATATGCTGGACGGTTACATGTAGATGGCGAGACTAAAGTGCGTGCATACCTTAAACGTTTTCTCAAATCCAACTGCTGCCACATCAGGTGTCCGATCATCCACATATCCAGTGGTGCCATTTTGTTTAATTGGACCTCCTGGAGGATCTGCAATTCGAAATATCGTTTTCAAGTTTCTCAGAATTTGAATTGGCAGAATAGTAAGCGCTTGCGCTTGTACCGTAAGGAAATGTTGGGCTGGCATTTGGCTTGATACCAGTAGAGATATTACGACCCCACTGTCCACGTTCTCCCAATATATTTTTAGGAGCAAGGTCACACTTGAAAACGACGGGACCAGACGGGTGATCCCATCCAGTGCCTTCTAAAAATGGAAACTTAATTTTCCTTTCAATTCGATCCATCATTTCTTTCCACATGGATCCTCTTTCTCCTAAATTTTCCTTGACCTTGAACTTATCATCTAAAAACAAATTGAGAAGTTGACATTTCTTGTTACCGACTTGCACGGTGTAGCGTTCAGAATGTTACTCTGGAAAAATGTTTTGACCGTGTAGGCGTATACGTTCATCATCAATTGCTTCATATCCGCCATCACCAAGAACGTCCCCGTATCGGAAAGGACGTCAAACAAATCAGGAATGACCCCAAATTCATTATTCCCATAGCAAAAATAGTTGAGGTGTTCGTTGATGCCTGCATAGGATTGTCTCTAAAGAATTGAAAACATTCTGATCAAGGCTTTTAGCCGATGGCCCTCATGGATTTTCCAATGGTGTAAATTTTACCATTGTCGAAAGTAGGTACAGAAGGTCACGAAACAAATGACCCCCTTCTGTTTCTGCGTTTTTAAATTCTCGATCAATTGCTGCTGAAATTTCTTCAAGACTCAAGCCTCCGTCAATTCTTTCTGAAATTTAAAGATGTATACAAGCGAGAATTTTTTTAATTGACGTGAATGTGTATTAAACTACACAAATTAATTAAATTTACCTGGTTGGCCTTTTGTTAAAATCCTGTAGCCCCAAACAATATAACGTTCATTGTGCGCTTCGAGCACCCGCTCGTGAAATCCA
The DNA here is from genome assembly GCA_034694825.1 of Anurida granaria. Lineage (NCBI taxonomy): Eukaryota > Metazoa > Arthropoda > Collembola > Poduromorpha > Neanuridae > Anurida > Anurida granaria. Next base: position 2,778 of record JAQIWD010000595.1, read on the forward strand.
TTTTCATGCTTTAAGATTTCATTTGAGGTTTGGTTGAAAATTGTGTGCACTAGGAAAGCAGCTTCTTCAATTGCTAACCACTTTAATCTCGTTTGACTCGATGGGTCAAGAGTAGAATCATTGAGCCTTGTAAGTTGAAATTGATCATAAAATATTAAATTTAGTTCAACGTTTTAGGTGGCTAAACATTGGTCCGTCCGTACCTGCTATAGTTATGAAATCCTAGGGCTGTACTAACAACAGGAAACGCATTCCAATCCCGTATTCTTTCATTCGCATCCCGGAAGAATTCAATGAACTCCGGAACATGAAATTTTGCAAATGACTCTCCAAGGTTTGTCTTTTCACTTGGGTTAGGGATACTCTAAAAAAAAAAATTTTATTCAGTTTTCAAAGATTACTTTGTAGTTTTCGACTTGGCAAATTTAAAACACTCCTCTTACGTCAATGAGTGTCCACACGTTGTTTACAAGAACTCGTAGCTGCTCAATTCTTTCTGCTTGGGTTAATAAGAATTCTTTCCATTTGGGATTGTTCTTAAATGGATCGTCAACTTCATGTCCTGGTATTATAATAGTTTGTCCTCCAACAATAGATATTCGCTTAAAGATTCCTAGAATAAGTAAAATCTTTAAACTAATCCAAATGAATCTAAAAACTACTATTGAAGTTGGAGTCACAGTATTTCCCATTTTTAACTTATTAATTAAACTGGAACGACCAGGAGGACAGAAAACTATAAATGTACTCGAGACGCGATTTACCCGCATGTCTTTGTCATAAACTTCATTGTTGTTTACATTAACCAGAAATGACATGATTTTTTATTGTTTCTCAGAATATACGCTGGAACGGTGCCAAAAAAACTGAATCCCAACAATGGTATGTCTTGCTACTGGCCAATAGCTTTTAAACGCTTAAATCCCTACTTTTATGAATAGCAAAGCTAGTTTGAAATTTCATGAATGAATCATTAAAACCGTGCAATTATGCCCGTTTTTCTGACACGAGGGGAGTTGTAGGAGCCGAATGAACGAATTCAATAAGATTTGAAATGTGACCTTGATCGTGAACAACAGAAAGGCAAAACTTTCTCCTGTGAAAGCATGTGTAAGAGATTCACGTTTTTGTTCTAAGTCGTTTACTCGTATTGATCCATTCTGTTTTCCGTATCACTTTTCATTATTAGTCCCATTGGGATTGGTATTAGAATCAGCAGGTCGTCAAGACAACCTCACGCCCAAACACTATAAGACTCAGAACGTCAATACGATAGGAATAAGCTTGTCCATGGAGGCTGGCATGCAACTTCTTCATTAAGGAACCCCTGAAAGGAAAGTCGTGTCGCTAAAACCTTTCTGTTCGCTACAATCGGAAATTCCTCGTAGGGTTGCTGCCTCTCTACCTTCTATCACCACTATCAATCAAATAACCAGTGACACAAAATGTCGACAAACTCGCCTCTAATGGACGCTTCCAAGTTTTTCCAAGACCGTCAGCGGCACAGCTCCGTGGAACAATACATTCCGAATAGTGGACCTCTCCTGGGTTCAGAAGAAATGTTAAAGTACTTGGGTGGACGGAAAGCCATAATTCAAATGACAACTTGGAACTCAGGCTCTTTGCCCATCCCCAAGGAGTATCAACTTAGAAAACTTTTCTTCCACGACGAGGACGAAACGCTGAAAAAAGTGGACATCCATGTCGTCTGTATTCAAGAGTGCTGGCCGGACGCTGACGCGTGGGAATTGGCCCTTCAGAGCGTCTTGGGAATTGGATTTGGACTCTTTGAATCTTTAGCATTTGGTACTCTCCACATCAGTGTGTTTATAAGGAGGGATTTACTTTGGTTCACAACAGGTAAGGAAGATTCAATCGTAGTTTGTCGCAACCTGGGAATTTAACGGTGACCAACAATGCGTTTGCAGAACCATCAGATTCTGCCGTAAGTGTGAGATCTGGGCGTCTTTTCAAAACGAAAGGAGCTGTTGGCATTAATTTTGGATTCTTCGGATCCCGATTCATGTTTCTCTGTGCCCATTTATCCGCTGGTAACGAAGAGGCAAGAATCCGTCAGCGAGTGGAGGAACTCAGAAAAATTTTGACAAATGAAAAGGACAAGCAACTGACTCACTACGACGCCATTTTCATTTCGGGGGATTTGAACTTTCGAATCAATGGGATGTCCCGGGAGGAAATAATTGAATGTCTCCGCAGAAATGATCTCGCTCCGCTGTTGGAAAATGATGAACTCAACCATTTATTCCACCGGAAGGACACGTTGCCAAAGTTCATGGAGGATTACAATGAAGCTGCCGCCGTCACTTTCAGGTTTCCATCAATTGTACAAAATCAAATTACGAAACTAAACCTCATTTGAACAATTTTCGGGAATTTCAGACCCACTTACAAATATGACCTTGGTAGTGATGTCTTTGACTCATCAAATAAGCGAAGAGCTCCAGCTTACACTGACAGGATTCTCTATAAAACGAAACACTTTCAGCCCGACTACCCAGATGTGGTTTGCCTTGCGTACGAAGCAGTGACAAAGATGAGGGTCTCTGATCATAAGCCTGTCTACGCAGTTTTCTCGGTTTCCATAAAACCAGGATTCGATACGTGAGCAACCTTGCATTTTTCATTTAAACATCCAAACATGAACTATATTTCAATTTGGTAGTTAAATTTCATGTTTTTTTTAAAAATAGACTTCCTTTATCTGGTGCACGATTCAAACGTGAAGTCTATGTGAAGGCAACTCAACAACGTGCCAAGTATTTGCTTGAGCATAGAAAAAAGTTGGCCTCTAGTATTTGTAGTGTATTTTAAAACACGCATTATTACTAATTTCTCACCGCCAAAACAATTTCGATGTCGTGAGGTTAAAAAGACAAGAGTAAAATCTGTTTCAAAACTACATTCACCATTTTCACGATTATGACATTTCTTTTAACAGAATATTTTGTTTAACTAACGATGCAAGTTGGTTAGGATTCTCAGGACGAAGAAAGTTTTAACTTCTCGAGAAGATAAAGATGGTATTAGAATAAAGAAAAACCTGCAACTTTGAAAGCCGTTGATTGATCGAACCGCCAGAGTATTCAGAGTTGGCCCCAGCGGAATTATATAAAATGTACTTTGATTTTAAATTAATTTGGGTTCCGGTTCATATCAAAATTCCTTCTGCATTTATATCCGTCTTCTCCCTTGTGTGGTGTGTCACGCCATACCATAACACTTTCATACAATCAATAAAGGATATACGAATGACTTCGGCCACTTAGCTTATGGAAAAAAATCTCAATTGTATCATCATGTTTTCATCTATATTTATTAAATTAAAATATTAATTAGTTCGTTATTTTAGTTCACTTTGTAAAACAGAAATTAAAAGTTTGAAAAGTCTGAAACGGTAAAAGGTAAAAATTCCCAAACTTTCAATTTCCACATTTATATATTGTGAACGGATTCAATTGTGTAAGTTTTTTGCAGTGAAACGGCGAATATAATTGCAGCCAATTATATTTTAATTCATCTGACAAGGAGATTAGCTGCAAGGGAACGTTATTAGTTAGTAACTTTAGTGCACTACCTCCCTCAGCCAACCAAGCATTTAAGAACTATAACAATTCTATGTTTAAAAAACATAAAAACAGGAATTTATTATTAACTATCTGTAGAGTAGTGTGCTAAATTGTCTTGAACTCTGCGCTTCGTCGAAATTTGAGACCATAAAATTGTAAAAGCAATATTAACACAATGACTACAAATTCATAATTTGATGGGTTGAACACGAGATCGAATTTAGTGTCTAGATAATACTCTTAGCGATTGCTTCTCAAAGATTTATGTGCAAGTAAGCTCTGCTGCGTTATCAAATTCGGATCTGCCCACAACAACTTTCACATTTTCAATCAAAACTAGCGCGTCATCAGTATCTTGAATTCGTCCTCCGACGATTACCTAAAATAAATGTGGTTTAATTAATTAATTTAAATAAATAGTTACAAATTGTTAGCTCCTACCTCTTCTACAGCGCCGAAATAAACAATTTTCTGACAGTAGTCATTCCTTGTGGGTTCTCCTCCAGTATTATCTGTCAACATTTCGGATTCTTCTTCAATTTCATTTGTATCACGATTAAAGGAGAGACCAGTCACTGTCACGACTGCCTCGACTGCCCAGTTCCAACTCGTGTAGTAATTCACTACAACAAGGACCGCTTCCATTCTTGGTTGTTCTCGTTGTACATTCAGCAAAGTAATATTTCCAATAGCATTTTTCCCGTGGAGTAGCCACGAATTCCTGGGTCGGAAGTTCCGTGTAATTTTTTTCACGAGGATTGGAAGGTTTTTATAAAATTTGAATCCGGTAACAATGAAATTGTCGTCATCAGAAGTGTTAAGTTTATTATCACTGCTGGCGTATGCGCTAGTGAGGTCGTAAATTATTCCGTGTTTGGTCTTGGGAATTCGCAAAGATCCTGGAATTGGTCCTGGTAATATATGTTTATCTTCATTGTAGTTGGTTAGCAGCGAAATGAGTAAATAAATTGAAAGCACAATCAGTATCCCATAAGAACAGATTTTCGAGGCACGCATTCTCTATTTTGACCAAATGTTTAGAACTCGCAAGCGTCATAACAGATGTGTCATGTGAAACCACTTTTATTCGAAAACTGGAGAATTTTGACTTTTTAAAAAAAAAAATTAGAGTCTAAACACATTTTTGTCGGTGATATGAAATCCTGGAGAACTAAAGTAATGCAAAAATGTAACGTGCAGTTTAGTTGGTACGCTGTTAGACGTTGATGAATGAGCTAAAAATAAGGTCCCTCGGGACTTGCATGGGCTGTCGACCGCAAATATATCCATCACGAGAATAAAATGTAATCTACATTTTTACTGCCATTGGAACTATATGACCCGGATCATATAAAACTGGAATTTAGGCTTTCTTATCTAATCTTTAGCTCATATCAAGAGGAATTTAAGTGCTTTGCCCTCTTGCAATCATCTACCGCGACACAATTCTTTTATAACGAGTAGCCGAATTTAGAGCAGGAAATGTAGTTTTAATTCTAACCAGTAGTACACCTATTTGCTCAGAAATAATTACAAGTGTTTTTCCAATCTGTTTATTTGGCAGCATTGACGAATGACAACTCCATGAATCTGACATGACATGGCTTGGCTTGGCTCAATTGGGTCTATCGCTCCCAATTGAGCGCAGATAATATCTAGGTCCATGAATTTTGTCACCCTGCCTTCATAATTGAAAATGAAAATAGTTAAATAAAATATATCTTGATTTAAAATTACTCGTGTTAGCGTGAAAATCCGCTTGCAGCTTTCCAAAATCCGACAATTGAAATTATTGAATTCATTATAAGATTTATCCTATGAATATTAACTATTATTTTAATTTAGTATACCGTCATCCATCACAGAATTTGATAGACAACTGTAATATAGCTCAATCGCATCTGATTTATGAACATGATCTATGATCACACATGTCTTTTGCTTTCAGTTTCTGTAAGGGTTATAATGTGTCATATTATTCAACATTAAAAAAGTGTTTATTTTGCTATTGGGTCAAGAAAGTAACAAAAAATCTCCTGAAATGCTTATCATTCAATGCTGGAACATTTATACAGAAAATCAAGCCCGTCCTTTGCATTTTTGAACAGGCAAAAACCTGTTTTGCAGGCAACAAAGTCAGTGTCAAAGTTGAAGATGGCTTTAAGGCATTTCACCAAGCGACAAAATCCTGTATGGAAGTATTAGGGAGACCGTTTTGTTATACAAATTTAAGCCCTCGTTCTGAAACTTACAACCTATAAAGGAGTGAAAACCGGTGGATCGAGATTCTTTTCTTGTTTTTTAAGGGGTCAATCGCCGAGATCTTCTTGGTCAAAGCTTTTGGGTTGATTCGAACTCGTTCTTCTTTAAAGTCAACAAGATTCTTAGCTCATCCTCAGTCTTTCTCCAAACGCTCACGGTTGAAAATTTAAAAAAATGAAGTTCTTTTGGTGGTTACGAATTAGCGGAACTGTAATTCCAAAAATATGGTGGCAAGTATTTTTGCTACTAATTTATACGGCCGCGGTCGTGTGCATTGAGTATTTTATTCCGTTGTTGCGCAAAGATTTTCCAGGATCCGACTTGATCTTAATCATAGGCAAGCTCAACGACGGAATTTTTTATTCTTAAGATTTGTAACTTTCAAATTAATTTTCAAATTTTTCATAATTTGAACTTTTTGTTAGGAACGGTGATTGCACTGCTACTGGCATTCCGTACAAACTCGGCATACAAGCGATACTGGGAGGCGCGTAAAATCTGGACCAACGTGGCACAAGAAATTAGGAAACTGACACGAGCAATTTGGTTAGGAGTGAAAGAAGTGGATGCCAAGGACGTGGTCGAGAAGAAATCAGCGATTAATCTCTGTTCCGCTTTCATATTGAGCACAAAACACTATGTACGGGAGGAATACGCTTACGACTATGAAGACTACGATGATATAATGGATCATCTACCCAAATTTTTCAATCCACCCCCAAACATCCCTTTGAATCAGGAACAAAAGCGTGTACAACCAGAAGCTTACGATCATTCAACTCCTACGAATATTCCCATCCAATTGTCTTACTATTTGACTTCTTATGTTAAATATTTGGAGGATAATACGTTGGCAGATACTTGGGCAATACAGACGATGCATGAGAGTGAGTTTCTTAGAAATCTAACTTATTAACAATAAGTTATTCAACCTAATTATTCAACCTAAATTCTAACAAAAATTTGATCACATTTAAAATATTTTAGGTATTTTGCGACTTGTTGACACTGTTGCGAATTTTGAGCGTATTCTCAGAACACCAACGCCATTGGCTTACACAATTCATTTACATGAATGTGTTTGGTTGTTTCTGGTTGCTATCCCATATCAGACGATTGCTGACGTTGGTCCCTGGTTTACTATTCCGATTGTTGGATTTGCCGCATTCTTTTACCTGGGAATACTACAGATTGGATTCGAAATTGAAAATCCGTTTGGGTACAAAGCCAACGATTTGGTAAGTTATGGGTTAGACTTATAGCTCCATCCCAATACAAATTGATCCTACGGTTATCCAATAACAACAATTCTGTTTTACTAAAGCCCCTGGAAGACTTCTGCAATGTCATGCTTTTGGAAATTCAGAAAATATTGATCACTGAACCTCCACTTGCTCATAACTGGTTGTACTCACCTGAAAACCGACCATTCGGGCCAATGTGCTCACTCACCGCAACCCAACTGGCTGAACTTCCAATTCATGAGGCCAAGGACATTTTGAAATCCGTTTCGCAGACGGCACTCATTTCAAGTGAAACCGAGTATACGTATAAACGTCAAGTAAAGAATTTAGTTGAATCGCAGAGGCGTATTTCAAAGGGGTATCAGTCCATGTAAAAATGGATTCATGATTTGCCTGCCATAATTTTTATTCATTAATTCACTTAAAGAATCTTTATTTCTTAAGCTATATGAGGAATATTTTTGTGAATTGTATTCATTGCATGTAATTGGTTTTTAGATTTAGCTTGAGTATTTATTCAGTGCCAACGAATTTACTTAATTCCCAATAATTTGTAGCTAACTCGAACATTAAAGGAATTGGGCGTTTCTTAGAAAATGAAGCAACATTTTCTTACCCTTCTGCGATGGCCACCTTTGCAGTGCAAAAAGTGCAAAGTTTGTATACTATTAAAATACGTGAAAGTTTCCCCGAAATGGAAAATGACGCTCCCTTGCACATGCATATTGCATGGGAGAGTGATTCAAATAATTGCGCCTTTCTAAATAGGAAACATTGAACTAAAGTGGTTTGTGTAAAACTGTTCTACGAGCACGGAGAGGGGGATGGGCAGTCTGAAATTATAAAAGGTTTTTGTTTGGTAAATTTTACTTAAAACATCGTTAATTATATTGATTCTAAATATTGGAAAATGTACTAACAATTAAAGTTATTCATATTGAAATTTGTGGAGGTTTTAACTTGTAGGATCTGCATCTGTACAATCTTTCAAGTGCCCATCTCTGCATCTGGAAGCGTTGCGGTGTGTGTCGGTCGGTTGGATTTGTCACTTTCATTTTCGGTAAACCCAATAATTAATTTGTTGTTCTATTTTGATTTGTTTGTCTGCCAATTGATTTTCGGTGTAGTGGTTCGGTTCTCCGCATTTTTCCAACTTCAGTGAAGGGTCAAGTTACCAAGGCCAAGTCATGATAAAGCAGGAGGTGAACGAAGATGGCCATGGCCGGAAAAGAGGCGGAAACAATAGTGGAGGGGAAGATGGCGGCGATTATGGAACTCCGCAAAAGAAGTCATTCATGACGGGTAAATCAGAGTATTAATTTATTTACTGCCGAATTAATCAAAACTTAGCTTTACAATAGTAATTACTTTAACACAGACCCGGAGGCCGTGTACTTGAAATTCATGGTACCACAAGCCACTGCGGGATCCGTGATCGGAAAGGGCGGTGCCAACATCTCGGAATTGCAGAAGGAATACAGTGTCCACATCCGAATGTCAAAGGCTAATGATGTTTTCCCAGGTATTAGTTGCCACCAATATCTCGCCATCGCTACTACTAGTCGTGCGATGATAACAATTAAATTCAATGATTTTATACCCAGGTACCGATAGTCGTGTAGCTTTGATGTCAGGAAATGTTAGCAATGTCCTCGCTTCGACAATAGTAATTTTCAAGCGGATGACCTCACCTTCGGATTTGTTTCCCAAAAACCCTCGTCCTAAGTCTATTTCGGATAAAGAGGTATGTATTCCCGGTTTAATACACCACTACATGCTATAGAAATGAAAATAGAACTGCTTAATACGTTGCAAATTAATAATGAACTCTACTCTGTTGGTTTTTCCAGATTTCTCTCATTGTTCCGCAAAGTACGGCTGGTTTAATCATTGGGAAAGGGGGCGCCCGCGTCAAGAGCATTCAAGAAGAGTCCAACTGTCACATCAACTTGACCCAGAAATCTTCGCAGCTTCCTTCCAACGAAAGAGTTGTTACTATTCAGAATAACGATAGTAAGAAACGATTTCTATTTTAGATGGTAAGCATGTAGGTAGGTGGTAATTAATTCTCGGTTTTGATTCATCTCCGCCAGGTAACGTTGAGAACATTGAAACCGCTCTAAGGTTAATTTTGGACGTGATCAAGACGGATCCCTCCAGTGGGTCTTGCTTAATGATCAATTACTCCGTTGCTGAGTCGGATCGTTCAGGTGGCGGTGGTCACGGCCACCACCATGGGTCAAGGCGAGATGACTACAACGACGACTATTATGACGAGCCGCCACCTACAAGGGGTTACTGAAAATTAATTTATTTACATATCATATTAAAACATACATTCGTGTTTATCTTTGAAATTTTAATAGGTCGACACTGGGACAGAGGGAATGGACGTGGAGACATGATGCCGATGGGCGGTGGCAATCGTGGAGGTAGCAATGCTGGTCCGTCACTCGCAGGGGCAACTTCCGGTGAAGAATTTGGCGCTTCCGGTTTTCCGGCGCAAGTCCATTTCTGGTGTACTTTCTCTGGCCCTCCTCTTGCTAGTAAGATTTCATTATCCAACTAATATTAACCCTAAATTTTAATGCATGAGATCTTCTGTCTTTCCAGACGGTCATACCCCGCCAGCTCACATGTTGGAAGGTATGAAAACATACCTTCTGAACGTTGGCTACCCACCCAAGGCAACTCAGGAGATTATTTCGGCTTCGAACATTTTGGCTTCATATGGGGTATTGAAGCCTGGAAATATTGGAATTTTCAATTCCCCTCAGCTCCAGTCCCAGACAACAAATCCGTTCAACACTATGGCTGGCAATGGGAATGAGTCGATCAACAGTATGGGATTGAACAGCATGGGTGGTGGTGGTGGAAATGAAGGATGGAATAACTCTGGGATCATGGGGGGTGGAGGAGGCGGTGGAATGTTTATGAACAAATTTCAACAAGGTGGATCCAATCGAGGGTAATTTAATATCACTACGTGTTTGTAATTCATGAGTTTCTGTAAACTTAATTTCTTGATTTCAGTAGATTTGATTCTGGCGGTGGTTACATGAGTGGAATGGGCGGCGGTGGTTTGAACGCTGGTCATGGAGGTGGGGGATACGGGAAGAACGACATGATGGATTTGAAGGTGAGTTTTCCGTTTTTTTTTCAGCGGATAAGCATTAGATTTGGACGTAAGGACTAACAGGACCGTTTAGCATTGTGGAAAATTCATGATTGCGGGTTTAATGCTAAAACTGATTGTTTGTGATTTGTTCTCATTTGAAATTTTCATGAGTCATATCTTGCATTTGCATTATTGTTTGCTAAGAAATGTCATTACCATGTTCTCATTCTTTTCGTGCAGAGGAGATATTGATCGGGGCAGGATTCGCACCACTGGCCACATTAACCAAAATCATTCAATTACGGACATTTGGAAACTGCATGGCGCCATTATACACGAGGCAATAGCACGTATCATCTTCCATATTATTACAGTTACAATCTTCATCTTCCTGGATCACATCGAAAGGGACATGTGAGCATTAAGATACTCTCCACGAGCATATTTCCGAGATTAGCAAGGAGCGTTGGTTTTACAATTTGACCCATACATGAATAACTTTTAAAAATCAGTGGCTAAGGTACTTGAATTTCACGACAAGTTCATTCCAGGCTATACAAGTATACGTAGAGCATTACGGATTCAAGGGAAAACTTCCGAAGGTAAGTATAATATTCGGAAATATGACTCGGGGATGTAGAAATTATAAATTATTTACCATGTAGTTCCTTACTCCTTGTACGAATTCATCATCATTGAAGGCATCTTCCAATTTGAAATTAATAGTTTGAACATTATGAAATTAACTTTAGTTTGTAATGACAATTCATAAGGAATTACAACAGTTTTACAAGGAGTGGCTTTATTTGGAAAGTTCTTAGCATGTAAATTACTAGCAGTGTTAAATTAAATTGCAAATTTTCATAATTAGCATATTGCAACTCCAATTAGTTTCTGCTAGATCTTAGTTATTAAAATCATTTTCACTAAAATCAGTTCAGTTTTCCTCATCCTCATCTTCATGTTCCTCAAAAACAAAATCAGGATGACGAGGATGGAGCGAGGGTCGCCTGAAAGACACAAATATTTAAAACGTGGCGCATCAGAATGGACGTTGAGCATTTGAGTCATTTACCTCTCCACGTGTTCATGCCGGCCTGGAGGATTCGCATGGGATTTCTGGAAGTAAACCTCATCCTCTTCGTCATCATCCGGAATGTACATTTGGTTGACTCGGAATATTTCGGGGGCATCACTGAATTCATTTAACGGGGGCAGGAAACTCTGTACGCTAAATTCATGGAGCTGTTCCTCCTGATGATATTCATCTTCCTTTGTCAGTCTTCCGTTGACCATTGTTTTCCGTATTTGATGCACAGGGTTCCCACGGTCATAGAACTTCTCTTCGTCTACCACTTGGGTCATTGCCTTACTGGTTTCAGCATCCCTATTTATTCAAATGAAAAAGAAGTTGGAAATGTTTGCACTGGGTTGCTGAAAACAATGGAGGCATGAGCATAAAGTTTAAGTTCAGTACTTGTTCAATTCGTCGCTGGCCTTTTTTAACCATGCGAGACAGAGGATGATTGAAATCAGGAGGACAGAACCCAAACACCCGGCGACCCATAACCATCCAACAGTACGCCTTGCACCGACCGGGGGATCATACGGGTTGTTTCCATTACCAATTAAATCACTGGAATACATTCCCCACATCTCATCCATTCTTGGCTTTGTCATCACATAATAACCTTCAAGGTCATAGGTAACAATGGCAAAAGTCACTTCGACGCATTGTTTGTAAGTCGGCCAAGCACGGTCACAAAAGCGGATTTCATCCAACGGAATGTGCACATCGGAGGACCTGAAAATGGATGTAACTCATTTAATAATTTGAGGTAGAATTTTTCAGCATTATATCGTACGCTGAAAGAATCGGCCGTTGGATTCCTTTCGTGTGGCAGTATTTGTTTGTCATGTCGGCGAGAACGGATTTAAAGATGTCCAGTTCTGCAAGAAACTGAAAAACACGATAACTTCATCCCTGGATTCTAAGAGCGTATCATCCGTTGCCACCATGGAATAAACAATTTTTGATTTTTAAAAATCAAAAATTGTTTATTCCATGGTTGTCATACTTGATTTGGGATTTTCCCCGTTACGAATTTAGTAACGTAGTCATCCTCTTGTTGTCCCGGAGGAATTGTCGGAGGTTGTTGCGTCGTGGTTGTTGGCTCTTCCAGCTTTCTTTCTATGAACCAAAAAAAAATAATCAGGTCTAAATAACTGAAATTCTTATCCACTTTTCAGAGACAAATGAATCCCACGGTGAGGAGCTACGATGGCGCTCGGATGAATCCCAACCCTAACCCTTGGTGTCAGCCGAATCTTATGGACAACTCCAGAAAACGGCATTTGGTGCTTTAATTTTGGAATCCTCGAGTAATACTACAACTCAAGATATTATTTTTTATATTTTAGTCTACAAATCGAGATGCGTCGTGAATTTGAAACCGAAAGACTGAACGTTAGTAATCCCTCATATTTATGAAATCTGAGTCTAATTTCTGTTGTTCTGTCACGTTCGATTGCTAAATGTTAAGATGACGTGGGAGTCAGTTAGATGCCACCTAATTAGTTTTATGACTTCTTAAATTTTTTAAATAAATTTGAGTCTTACGGAAAGCCCTGACCTCCAGCTTCAGCCCAAGGTTCGGAAGTCGACTATTCCCTTCCCCATGGAAATAAATGAAAACTCCTTCGGGACTGACAAGTCGGATCATTTGATCTTTTTCTGTACTCCATGACAAGAAGATGATTTCATCAAGTGGGAGCCTCGCCCGGAACTCTTCAAAGTCAATCTCACCCTCATTTGGATCATTTGGAAAGTTGTGTTTGGAAAGCAAAAGGAAGTCGCCAGTTCCAGTTTGTCCATCCAACTCTAATTTTTTAACTTCTATTTCAATATCTTGGGTAAAGATCCAGACAATGTCAGTTGCCTGGGCTGGGTAATCGAAGTGGTCGGTAGGATCCAATATTACTCTTTTTCCAGGTGGAAGTGGTTCGGGACGAATTAGTGTGACACCAGTTTGAGTGTTGACAAGGACGCACATGGTGGCAATTAAAAGGAACGCCACTACCTCCATTGTATGAGAGATTCTAGTATAATTTACACTATCCCTTGGATCTGCTGAACTAAATTACAATTCGAATAACACTGGTTTTATGATAATTTCATTGTACAAAATTCATGACATCAAACCACGACGAGGTCATGCTCCTATCTTTAGCTGATTATTTTATCTTATCTTGTAAACGGACGGAATAAGAATAATTTGCTTGCATTTTCAATAGAAACCGGGCGGCTTGGCGTGGGAGTTTCCATATTTTTGTGCATTATAGTCGGTGCCTTAGCATCTGAGCATGCGTCGCTTAGCTTGCGTACACAATGTGCGTCAATAATAGCGTTGGCATTGGTTGGAAAGTGCTTTCCCACATTTGAGAATATATTTAAACCCTAGGGTACCGGCCCTTGACCTTTCTATTCAGCTTGGAGTTGTTTGGTGAGAATGTATGGATGGACGGATTCGAAAAGTCGCTGCAACCCCATTTAGGGCATGGATTGGATTTAAGACGCAGGCCACATTCCTTGTTTCTGAGTCATGTTCGGTTATATTTTCAGCACGAAATGATATTCGACCGTCAAGCATACAAGTTTCAAGTTACTAACCTTGAAATTAGTTATTTAACGGAGAAACTTATCTCGGTGTTTGAATTTGGGAGAATTTATTTCAATAGTAGAGTGTCAAATCATTGCAAATCAATTTTATCCAATCCCAGTTGAACTACAACGTTATTGATGGCCGCTCTGGCTTCCGGAGAGACTGTTCGTTTAAGGGAGAGAACTTTCCAGTCAGCAATTTCAGAGTTGACACAACGCGTGATCATGACGGCTCCAGCCTTCTGACTTTGCCACACAATTCGGTCATCAGACGAGACTATGCACATACTTCCAATTAGAAGAATAACATGTTAATGGGGTTAAGTAAGTTACTTACGGATCAAGTCAGTGCGGACTCCGTTGTTGATATTTAAAAGTGGAGGAAGGGGTGATGGAAGTACCACTGTTACAGGCCAAGGCACGCAGTGAGCTTGAGTCAAGCCATCAAGGTTTAGACCTGCCAATGCCAGTGACAGGCCGAGAGGATTCTTGAGCAAGGACGGCAAGATGTTGAGCAACGCCTGTAGACTTCCTACCACGGTTTCCGTTACGTTAGGAAGACATTGTTGAGCGAGTGTTCGCCCATACCCGGTTGTAAAGACGCTATAGCTCGCCTCAAAATATATTTGGAGGTCCATTGTATCCAGCTCTGCCTGGTCGTTAGCTGGTCGTCCCAAAAGGACTTCAGCATACGAGCGATACAAGTGTCGACTCCCATTTGATACGAAGTACGGAGTCAGAGGATAGCCAAAGAACTGCAATGAATTTTAAATTAAAATTTCATTTCATTTCATTTTTTGATGTTACCCATAGCGTGTCTAAAGTCGGAGTGGTCGCGGGTGGCGGACTAAGGCACGGCGACTGTGCAACTGAAGCCGAGTCCAATTGTGCGGATACTCTTGAAATGCAGACGAAGGTGAAACAGATTCCTAATAAAATCACTTGAGTGAACGACGCCATTTCTGAATTTGGTAACACGGAGAGGTGATGATGACGAAGCCTGAGGACGCGCTTGGTATTTTATAGCTGATCAAGCAACAGTTGCAGCTCTCACGTTTAATTAGTCCAGTAAAATCCAGTCACGTCGAATTATTTCAAGCCCAATTATTCGACTTCGAATTCTTTTTTAAATGTAATGTTAATCGAGATGTGTGGTTGCGGAATCCACAGTCTGTCAATTGGAAATTTCAACTGCCTCCCAGAATTTTAATCTTCAGCGGAGAATAAAATGTTTATTAAACAACAGTTCCAGGGGTCACGTTGAAGGTCACCGAAAGTCAGCGGATTCAGGACAACATTCTGAAGCTCCGGTGGAACTTTTCTATTGGTGCATCTCTAATATCTGTTCCATTTGGGGATTTAGTAACGATTTTGATACGACCTCACACACGATCGCTTTTCCTCGCCTGCTGAGAATTGAAGAGAATTCAAGGGCGACCAATGAGAGTGAAAGAAATACCCAAGACCCAGACGTGTCCATGTCAGACTTGTATAGCCTTCCAGGCATCCGACTTCCAGCCTTCCGACCCTCGAGCCTACCCCTCCCTTCCGACTTCTGAGCCAACCCTTCCCTTCCGACTTCCAGGCTTCCGCCTTCCGACTTCCAGCTTCCACCCTTCCGGGAAGGTATGACTGAAACTATCCTTTTTTCAAAAAGACCCCCATTTGGTCATGGATTTGCAAATAAACGTAATTTGCCATGCAAAATGACAAGACAGCACTGTGATCATTCCATGCAATCCTTAACCAACCTAACCTAATCCAACCTAACCTAACCTAAAACATTTAATCCTGCTCTACTTGACCCTTCCGGCAAATTCTCCGCTTGGATACTCGTCCTTTCGTCTTAGCTAAAAACCAACAAAGGTAAGTGACCCTTTCACCTTTCTAAATTACAGTGTTCCAAAGTGAAGGGCTTTAAGGGTTTGCACTTGCAGTAGTGAAGTAGATTGAGGAACCCTGACCTTTGAATCTAAACCCGTGACATTATTTTCTCATTTGTGTTTGACACCAAGTCTTCCATTCTGTGCTCTACTATGAGGGACTAAACAGGCGATTGTCAAGCTTAAACCCACTGCTGCAACAGTGGCGTTAACCGTGAAATCGAGAAATAAAGGTAAGAACTCGGTTAATTCTCCGAGGTTTGAAAATCGATTAGTCCTCAAGTCCGAATATTTTGGAGACCGAACCCGGTGTGCGACAAAATTTGCAAACAATGTCCGATGCTACAGAGTAGGCAGGCACTTAAGGTACTCCAAAGCGAGGTGTGGGTGAATTTGTTTGAATTTTGGTGGGATGAGAATTCTCTGTTAGAATGCCAAATAGCCGGCACCAGAAATTCTCGACCCTTGGAGTTCATTAATTAATTGCTACTCTCCAGTAGATACGTCTGCAAAATTAAACATGGGTAAAGAAATAATGAATGAACAGCTTGCTGTTCATAGAATTTGAGTTTGATGTCTGCATATTCAGTGACGAATCACTGAATATGCGGACATGGGTTTTTAG
>JAQIWD010000596.1:0-19121 GCA_034694825.1 Anurida granaria
TGCAATGGGTCCACCACTGGCGGCCTGAGCAGCGTGGGCGTAAAACCCCCCTCCTTCATAACATACATACATACATACAAGATCGCATAGTGGGGGCTTCTTCCGAAGAGATGGAACTGCCAACCTTACGGCCGAGTCGGAAGAAAAAAAGCGTTGGAGAAAACATTATCATCAGCCAATGAGACTGGTGCAATCAAATGCCTCATCCAATCAGGTTCAAGGAATCACCCGGTGGGGTTGGGAGGTGTTGTTTAGGTGTGCTTTTGCACAACTCATGCTCTTCTCTTCTCATTCTCTTCGGAAAAAGCCCCCACTATGCGATCAACCTCAGGATTACTGCAAGATGGATCGAAACCTTGCAATTTGCCATTTTGGATGGCGTATGACAGGCAAGTTCATGGGGAATTTATTGACCCGTAAGATCTTTGGAGTTGGATTCTAGTTTGGTTTAGTGCAGCCTTAGATGATTCTACTGTAGAAAAATATAAACCGAAAGTCAGGAATTCGCAAGTCATTTGTAAAAACTGCGACCATTTTCAAGTGCGCCACCTTCCAAAAAAACCGTAACAGATCATTTTACAATATCCAGAGGCACGCTCCATTTATCTATCCATAGGATTGGCAAAATTGATGCGCATCCAAGAACAGGCAGGGGCCAGTGATGACAATAGTGCTCACTCTTACTGTGAGAATTTTATTTAATCCCTATTTACTTTTTTAATAACATTTTGGCAATTAGCAACTACCGTACAAATAACTAACCTAACCTAACTAGCGGACTCCTATAACACCATTTAGACGCAGACCCCACCCACGGAGTCAGCATGAAATGGGTGGTTTGGTCTGTGAATTAAAATTGCGTTATTATAAATAGAAAATTTCTGACAGTTCCTTTCCTGCAGGAAGAGTCTCCAGAATTTAGTTCCAGTCCAACTGAATCTCCTGCTTCCATCACTAATTTCAAGGCATCGATCACTTTGTCCGGTTCATCAGCTAGGGTGCCATCATCAAAGTACCACATGTTCACCTATGTTATAAGGGTTTTGACGAAGGGGTGGATTGTTAGAGCAAATAGTGCTGGTCCTAGAGGATCTCGCTGTTGTACGCCGTTCTGTGACGTAATTCTGTGACCGTTGAAGATAAGATGCGATGGCTTCTCGTAAGATTCAACTGCGTAACTGAAGATGGGTGGGAAATGTTCAAGAACTTCCGTCAGCATTTTATCCCGTCGCAGCTCGTGGAAAGCATTTTTAAAATCCAACTTTCGAAAGGCTTTGAGGTTGTTGTGATTTGAATTGAAGTAAATTCGTGCAGCATGTGCTCCAGCTTCTGCCCCTCCTTTCACGCCCACCCCCAGTTGTTGAGGAGCCAAATAATCCGCAAGTGGTGGTGTGATCCTTGCGGTCAAGTTTTTGCTGACAAGTCTTCTCCAGGTATTTCCGACTGCAATGGGGCGAATTCCTGCAGTTTTTTTTAGAGCTGTTAAAGCAGCTCCAAAAAAAATGGGACGTACCTTCTCCGGTTATTTCCCTTTAACAGTTAGAGAGACGAAAGACGTAACTGCTCGGAGAAGCCTTTTTCCATTTTCTCCCACATTCTTCGCTGTCAAATGCTTCAAAATTTGAGGACTGAATCCGTCAAGACCCACGGCCGGCTGATTGCTTTTTCCAATTCAGATTCTTCGAACATCATCTGAATTCTTGCTTACAACTTCCTCCAATGATGTTGCAAAGATGAGGGCCAGTTCGTGTCGAGCTCTCGTGGACATCTACGTAAAGTGGGAATTTAGGACTTGAGTCTCGCTAAAAGCATTCCAATGTGTTCAGAAGCCGGATTTTCTTGCCAGGGCGTTTGGGGGACAGTCCCTTGGGTTTGAACCTGATGGGAATTAGGAAAGACTCTGCGGCGCCTGTTCCCGGACCTCGGTTGCGAAATGTTCACTGGTGATACCACTGGGTGGGGAATGACTGGTAGGCAGTTCGGACATTCCCATGTCCTCCAACTGGCGTCTTTGGGGGCAGGAGGGTTCGAGCCAGCACACTTCCTCTTCAAACACGCGTTGTGCCACCACTTTTTGCATCGGTGACAAAGGTAGCCTTTAGAATTGACGTCTCCGCGAGGGCAGCAACCGTAGGCACCTTGAGAAGATGGAGGTCGGATGGAAGTATTGAGGAGGAAGACTGGTGTGATTGGTTCTGGGTCAAAGAAATCCGGTTCGGTGATTCAACTGGAAGCCATCAAATCAAGGAAAAGAGTGGGGGATGAAGATGCAGTGGGGTCATCGACTTGAACGAGATCAGGAGGACATGGCCCGGGGTCATCAAATAGAAATGGAGCGGATTCGGCAATTTTTATGGAAATAAAAGGTCAATTAGATGACAAAAAATGTTCATTGGAAAAAGCGTGACCTTGTGGACCCTCTAATGCTCAGGGTGGAGCCGCCAAAGGCGCAAAGTAGAGGATCGGAGGAGGGGTCGATGACCTGTATATTCCAAGTGGAGTCTCCCAGATCTTTGTTGTCAGGACGTCGTACTTGTTCTTCGTTTCTTGTTGATACCTGTCGCCAATTTTGATACCTGTCGTTATGGTCAAACTGTGTACCATGAAATATTATAGGATTGTGATATGTTGAAATGATACTTAAATTGTGCAGGTTTTGGTCAAATTGTGTACTCAAATTCCAAATCCTCATGACGAGCGTTGTGAAATGTTTTTAAAAACAAAATGATTATTGTTTCCGTTTTTTTAATAAGTTCGATTTCTAGCGAATGAGCACGGTTTTAGTTTCTCTGGTTTAATGGTTTCAAGTTGAAAAATAGTCACATTCAAGTTATTTTCTGAGTTCCTGCAATTAAAATGGTGAAACGAAAGTTGTCAAAGGTTAAGCGAAATGAAGCTGCCCAGCGTAAAAGGCTTGGGAGAATGAATGAAGATACGCGAGTTTCCGAACAAGCAAGAAATGCTAAAGCTATGAGGACCCGCCGCGATGACGAAGAGGAGCGGGAGGCGGAGCGTCGGAGGGGCGTTGATGCTAACCAGCGGAGGAGCTCCACACCTTGAGCATGCTCATTTCCAAAAGCAAAACCAAAATTCGAAAAGGATTGTAGAAGCATAAGTATCAATAGATGTTGTAGTCTACTGGCAACAGGATTGACAACAAACTATTGTAACCATGTCAGTTAATTGTTGCCATGTCAATTTGTTTTTATGAAAAACGTACCTAAAAGACATTTTACATAAAAAAAAAAATTATGTCCACCTCGTATGTGTTTGTGCAAGTGAAGGTGAATTTCATTCTTATCTTCCTTGTCCAAATAAGCAGTGTAATCATCCTTATCCTGCTAATCAATTCATTTCCACTCTGTCCGTAGCTTTCTACACAGTTTCTATTGATTTTAATACTATAAAATGGAAAGCACGGCAGAACTTACAAGAGAATTAAATTTAACTTACTCGTAACCCTTTTAAACTTCTTCGATGACAAATCAATAGCCTATGAGAACGTTTGCTTGGTCACACTGTGTAATATCCATGCTCTGCAGTGACATGCTTTATTTTTTATACAAACAGAATTAGAACCTTTGAAATATGAGCAACAATTAATCTATTAAACTTTATTTCGGGCCGTTTAAGATTTCTTAAGGGTGATTAAGTGAGTAGCGACAAAAATTTTAATTTTATAATTACCGCGTATATCAAGGATGAGTATACTTACAGAAATAAATTATAAAGGATTAACCAAAGAAGTAGAATTCCTCCAAGTATAGTCGCTAATGACTTAAATTTCCCTTTGGTCTTGAGAACTATGTTTTAAAATTTTCTAGAGCGTATAGTCTTAGGATTTTGAGGCAGGGAAACTGATGAGAAGGTTACTACTATAGGAGTTCACTGTATGCAAAGTTTCCGTATACAGTAAATTTTGTCTACAGTGAACTGTTTTACTCGTCCCCCAGAAATTCACTATAACGGAAGCCGACTGTATAAAGACATTATTGTTACAATTGCAACAACTCAATCACTTTCAGCATAACTCAAATAACAAATGTGCTGTAATTTGTTTATTCCCACTTGAATCCATGGTTTTTTACACGATGGCTACTTATTTTCGTCTATGAATGGTTAAAAACTAGAAGGGTAATTGAAATTATGTTGCGCTGCTTGACGTGCGTTTCAATATTTTATTCAAAACAAATTTAATGTTTCAAATTAAATGATGCAAGTAGTTGAAATCAAGCACAATTATACAACTTCTTGACTTCGAACACGTCGCTCGCTGATAGGCCTGACTTGTCGTAGGGTTCGGTAAGCCGCACGCCATTTTTTGCTACCATTGTATTCAGCCCACGTTGTTTGGTGAAGGCTTCATTCCCGTAAAGCATGATACTTTGATAATCAAAGGTAGTGTAGAGAATCTCCTTACTGGGCTCGTTCCTCGCGAACTGTGACTCCATTCCTGTCAAAGAATTATTTCACATTTAGAACCAAAGCAAAGATGAGCCGCAAGCTTACAATCGCAACATATGTTGGGTGGAATCCTCAGTTCAATTTTGAATTCATTTTAACCTTATGTAAAAAGTTGAACCAAATTTAAAAGGATCGTTATAAATTTATACAAGTTTTCGAGATATACGTTTCAAACAATTTTACACAACGCTTTAACGTAGGTAGTGTTTAACAGTTTGTTTTTCTTTTGTTTTGTTTAACAATTTATTCGGTTTTAACCGAAAAAAAAAACTGGAATTTTGCATCCTATTTGACATCTGAATTTCTAAATGTTCATAATTCAAGGGAAATATTCAGAGGTTAAATTGTCAAGCCTGATTCACCCGACTTTTATATTCATTGCATCATAAATAAATGATTTTAACGGTTACACGCTCTTTTGACGGCTAAATTTGGCCGTCAAAAGTTTGGCAAAGAGTTTACCTATTTGCCTAATATTCAAAAACATTACAAAAAGATTGCTCCAATAAAAGTTCCAAATTTAAACAAAATGAAAATTTGATTAAAAAATTCAGAATGTAAAAAAAATATGGAAAAAAGTTGCACCCAACATTTGTAGTACCTCAGGTACGGAATTGCTTGACCTGGGGTACTACGATTCGAGATGAGAATCACCGGAACAAAACAAAAGCAAGAGCCCTGCAATGTGCTGTGAAATTGTGAATTTATTACCTTGCTGAATGTTTTGATAGTAAATGTTGAGAAACGTGTCTCTGTCACTTCGATTTTGTTCGTGGAAAAAACCAATTGCATGTCCCAACTCGTGCACAATTGTACCATGGTATATGCATCCCTGTCCAAGGCTCACCGGTTGCTGCCCAGTATTCGCCATTCCAACGTAAGAATAACATCCATCGCCATTAAACATCATGATATAATTTCTTTGATTTGTACGTGGCACAAATCGGATGCAGGTTTTTCTATGGTATTCATCAAAAGCAGCATTGATCTGGTTCGTATAAGCTAAAGAATACAAACAATTTTACAGCCTTGTTAGTTAGAACCGTAGGAGGGTCGAAAAGTTGATAGCGTTTGTGCTGATCAAAGGCCCAATTGGCTAGATTTAAGGAAGGTATACCCAAAATGTGTAAATATGGCTCAAGTTTTGCCTATAATTGGAAATGAAACGTCATTTTCAATTTGTCGAACGGCCGCTTCAAAATGTGATTTTGAAATTTAGTTGATAAGAAAATTTCGCAGTAGCCGCAGCTACATAATTTTAAAAAACTAGGTAAAGGTATCCAATTTTTAGTTTCTCAAGACAAAAGGTCAAAAAAAAAGGAAATTTACATTTGTATGTTTCCACCATAATGCTAAGCTGTGCTTGATGCATTCTGGTAATTAATTAAATCCTTGAACTTCTATGTTTGACCTTTAACTTTGGTAGAATAATTTAAAAAAAAATATTCATCGGATACTTTTTGAGTTTTTGAAAAGCATCAATATCTCCGAAGAATTTGTTTTCTTTGAAATTTTAGCATGATTATCGCAACCATGTTCAAAAAATTTTCAAAATTGTGTTTTTTCTGAAAAAAATTGCAATTCGGGCGTGTTTGAAGGTGTGGAAGGAAACTTACCCGATAGTGAACTGTCGATGACGTATGGAATAACACCCCCTGTCCACCTAGCCTGGTTATTATTGATTGCTTGTCTTTTCCTTCTCGTTGTGTTGCTAGCATTATCATCGGGTAAATCCGCTTCTGGAATAGTAAACCCCATGTCTCCCAATAGACCCATTCCAGGATCTACAAATAAAAAATCAGTCAATTAATTTAGAAATTCAATGAAATCAACTCATAACTTACAAAGCTTGCGAAGCTCATTGGTTATTCTCAATTGGACTTTTCCTTGGAATAGCCCACGAAGGTCGGTTTTGATGGTTTGGAAACGAGTTTTTATTTTGTCCAGGATTGAACCAATCCGAGTTTTTCCTGAATCCTCGTTCGTTCCTTCTTCGTCTTGACCATTACCATAGAGTGCTTTCCAGGCAGCAGATTCAGTAGCCAGACGATCCTTGGTCTTCTCAACGAGTGAACCCAGGTCATCTCTGATGTCATCTACAACCCCACCTAGAAAACTCCCCAACCCTGGCATAGGCACACCCCGCGCCTCTTGCCCAATCACGAGGAGAAGTAAAAGAAATTTAATCATTATGGAATACAAGCAGAAAAAATACTTTTGATTATTAAAGTATGATGTATCAGTCGATCCCACAGTATTTATAAGGGTCGATTGAGAGAATCAGAATTTCAAATCCATAACCTTGAGCTACGACAGTGAATCGAGAATAATTATAATTCAGATTAACTTGTTTTACAATTTAAATTTTAAAAGACTTTTAACTACGGACAGACAGTGCCAACACTGCTTGGCAAGTAGGTGAGATAAAACGATCTTTTTGCGGCTAGCAACCGATGCCCCGTTGGCCTTATACATTTTTGAAATTAAATTAGATTCATTTCGAACAATCGAGTCACTTTCAGTTTTTGTTTCTTATTCAAATTTTGAAAGTTACCGCCAATATGATCATACCGCTTTCAATTCAAATTTCCTTTAAGTTCATCACTTTCCACGCACAAATGCTTTCTCCAATAACATGCTTCAAGCACTAACAAGTGTTATATTTTTCCACTTCGAGAGGAAACGCTGATATATGCCTTGAAATCAATCTCGTTTCCTCAAAACTAGTTTGATAATGCTGTTTTTGAAGAGGTCATGATCTTCAGGTTCGTCATTTCTGCTTCATGTGACTCTACGCTGTCAGGTGAGATGTAACGATCGTCTGGTGCATACAAAAAAAGGGGATTGAAATCCCACTCCAGCCCGCCAAAAACACAAAAAAATTTTCATGCAGCTTTTAATAATTATATGCAACATAATTAAGTTTCATCTTAAAAAAACTGAATTACTCAAGAAACAACAAGAATATGTCCCAGAATGTAAAAAATACAAGCAGATTAGATACAAAATTCAATTAATTTGCATTCAAAATTTGAATCAAATTCTGTTTCAAATTATGCGTCAAGCTCTTGTATCCGTGTGGCAGTTGTAACAGTCCCTTAATATGTATCCGTGTGGCAGTTGTAACAGTCCCTTAATATGCTTCAGAAACGAGTATTAGAATTGGAGTTTGAGTATTAACAGCATAATATTGTTAATTAATTAATTAATTAACATTAATACTCAACCCATCAATACTATTGATGGGTTGAGTATTAATTTCAAATTTTATTTGTAGTTTTGAGTCTTCAAGGCAACACAAAAGTAAAGGCATCAAATCTGTTCAGTTTTGCCCATAACTACAAATGCGGTATGTGTAGTTGCAAGCTTAATCAATTTTAACGCAACACTATGTACATTTGAATAAATTCCTGTTGGAAAACAAGGGGATTGCATAAAATTACAAGCGGATTTGGTACATCTTAAGTATGAACCAGATTTCGCATTATTTTTAGTCTGCCTTCAATTAAATGTATTGTCAATTTAAACTGCTGATATTGCACCAGTCTTTGTCACACTGAAAGTTTGTTCGTTAAAACCATACTTGTCAAAAATCAGTCTGCGGCCTGGGTAGGTCAGTAATTGCTAATAAAAAGCTTCATAAAGTACTCTTGAACTGACTGATGCGGTGTTTGGCTTGGCGTTCATGGAATTAAATTAGCTTCAAGTCAAATATATGCTTGTAGAAAATACTCATCTCCCGTCTGTCCGTAGTTTTCTAATCAGTTTCAGCTGATGTTTTTTAAATCTACTGGTATAATAAATGAAAGTATGTTTGAACTACACGTCATGCCATGTACGTCCTCGGTACATTTGGAATTAAAATGAGCACCCAGTTGCGCAAATAATTAAATTCGCCACAACTCCTTCCCATTCTAGATAATAGAAAAGGCCAAAATAACATATTCATTTTTCGGTTCCTTTGTAATTCAATTGAGCAGTTGTTCAAAAAATCAAATTGCCCTCTAGCCCTTACCATCCTATACAACAACACATTCAGAATTCCATACCCTACCCAATTGGAGTTAAATTAAGCGCTGAGTTGTCCTTGGAATAAAATTCCTGATTAGAATCTATTCGAAAAATACTTCGTAAACTATTTCGAAATTGGTGATATTAAGTGCGCCATCCTCAGCCTTGTTTTTGATCCATATGTGTCATCATGAATAATCAGTTTCTGCGTTCAGTTAAGCTCTGAAAGTTAAATAATGTTGCATCAAACTACCGAGTATTATCATCGAGCGGTCCCCACCATTATCAACCAATCGCTAAATTTCATGTTCTAGTCGCAAATTCATCGAGTGAGATTCTACAGAGCGTGTGCTAATTTTTAACGCACGATTGCTATTCTTCTTTTTTTTCGAGCGGTCGGTTATTTTCATTAAGCCATCGATTAATATTTTCCTGGATGATCGCCTCAAAAATTGGATGATGATCAAATAGAATCAGAATATAACTCTAATATTATTGCAAATTTATCCATACCGAATTGTGCATTCTCGTTATGAGTTGCTCGTCTTGTACTTTTTCGCTAGAATTAAAATGATTTCATGCAGCTTAAGTATCTCTACATGACTGAAATATTGTTTTTGCGTTTATGTTTTCAATTTAACGGACGGGCACGGGCGAATGGAAGAATGAACTGATGGCAGTTTGACAAATTTTAGACTTTTTCCTGCTAAACAAATCATTTCCAAATGCTCAACTAGGCACAGCTCTTAATTAGGTAATGGAACTGTAGGAAAATTCATGTTTATAAGTCTACTATAACTGCAAAATAATTTTGCAAAACGATATCAAACACCGACACAGCTAGTAGTTAGTTTTCATTTGAATTTGATATGATGATGAAATCTGTTTGTGCGTTAAATGAAATGCATGGGTTAGTAACTCATCTTTTAAATAAAACCACAACTCTTAGAAATTCAGTCAGTAATGTCCTGTTGCCGCAATGATAGTCCCATCATTCAGGATCATAAAATAAATTTTTTAGACTGGATGAAGTAACAAGTCGCTTCCCTTTGCCATTTCTGGCAGACAATACTCTTGGCAAGAAAGACGGATGGATAAGGCTATAATCCAATCTTGTCACTCAACTGCAAATTTAGTTTATCTAAATTTTTAAAAATTTTACCTCCAAGCACCATGTACATTGTTACAATGTTATGACTATGACTATATAATATCTATTTATAACCCCGTAACTTTGTAAGGCCGTATATATACTCCGTATATATTGTATATTTTATTTGTGGCAGTTTAGTGACCGATAATTTTAAAACACGTTCATTAATTTCATCCAGCGGTTCCAATTTGTACCTAACAAAGTTTTGGAACGGTACATTTGTTGAATTTTCACAATGGGAAATGTATTCTAGGCTGTATTTATAATGAAAAGGGTATAAAAATACCGCATACAGTAAAGACACCATCAAAAAGTCTTTTAGGTGTTTAATTGAAATTTCAAAAATCCTTTCTATATTCTATGGAGAAAAACTTCGCTTTTCCACTTAAATCCACTCACAAACTTTCTAATTTATTAAACTCAATACAGGAAATTAGTGAAAGCTTTTTTCTATAAACAGTTAATAGATTCCACGCGCCCCGGTATCATTTCAGGAAGGAAAATGTTAAATTATTCGTCATGAGTTACTCTATCACTATGCCAATGGCGACGGAAAACAATTCCAGATACTGTGACCCTAACTAAATGTCTCCTTGCTAGGTTGTACTTTCCAGATAAATCCTAAATTCCAGCAGCTAGGATGTCATCTGCAAACTCTCTCCATTTATTTTTGCTCTGCATCCGTAACGCCCACCAAACCTTTCAGAGCCCGCTAATTTGGAATTCTCAAAAAAAGCAGTTTTATTTGGATAATTCAAAACAATATCGAATCATTTCACATTTTATCCTATTCATTGACCTATGCAATATCGCAGGTGCATTTGTCATCGGAATTGTTAACCATTTAACTGGACTCGATTTAAAATTTACGCTAATCATGATTGGCATGGGAATCTTAAGCTTTCACAGCGTAAGCCTTGATGCAATGGCAATTTGGTTTGGGAATGAATACTTGAATGGATTCAACACATTTCTTGTTCTCGCTAACAGCAAAAAGGGCAAGTGTAAAAGTAAAATATTAAAAAAAGCATCCAAAGATCCACAACACATTTTTCTTCTAAGGGCATCCATTCCACATTCCGTCAAGGATGAGGACCGGGATCGACAATTTCATGAAATTGTTTTACTTGGGATGCGTATACGGAATGTCATTTCTGACCGCAGTGACTGTTCGTGTAATTGTGGAGAACTCAATGGCATTGAGCGTGGAGTTTCAGAAACGGGTTTTACAAACCCTTGGATTTGAATTCCCCTCCTGGATGCTCATGCTCGCAGTGGTAGTGGTATGTTCAGTTCCATATGGTGTGCTGATGTCGTTCCTATACACACTAAAATGGATCCTTTACGCCATCTGTTCGTTTGCATATTTCTACTGCTGCGCCATTTGGGCATCTCCAAGTCGTTTTACGGAAGCAGTTGGAGGAAGGAATTTTACACCTGAGAAATTGGGCTCTCAAATACGGATGTACAAGAGTTTGTATATTCTGGCTATCTTGTGGAATGAAATGTACCGGTGGCTCATTTTTACATTTAAATTTACCATTATAATTGCTAGCGCCATTATGCTTGCAGTCTCGTTGAATGGTGGCGTTTCTCTTATGTCTTTAGGCTTCTTGACTTTCTCGTTTACGCTCCTTACAGCCATGAATTTCGTATTTACGAGGGCTGCGACCCAGTTTGAGTTTTCAAAAGAGTTCATTTGGACGCTATCAAAAATGTGTGGAAAAAAGTCATTGGTACACCAGAAAACAATCAGATCGCTCAAAGAAATACGATTTTACTGTGGTAGGACGTATTACTTGGATCGAGGTGTAGCACCAAAAATTAATGATGCTATCCTAAATTACACGATAAGCTTACTCCTCACATTTTAGTAGGCACTGTAATCCATCTGTTCATAACTGGTGTATAAAGATGTTGTATTATTGGACCTTATTAACATTAAACTCTACTTAAAAGACAAACTCAATTAGTTAAACGGCGCCAAGACGCACTTAGCCACAGAATGTAGAATATATTAGCTTTAAATTTAAATGAAATTTAGATAAAATAATAGAACTGGGAGACCAGAATTTTTAAACCGACTTAAGAGTATTTCGAAGTACATGCAGGTACTTTTATAGTTGATGAACAAAGCCTGGCTGGCATGCCTCGCATAGAGTGTCAAAGAGTACGGCGACAGGCTGATAGAACAAACATAAGAAAGCAAGTCACTTAGTTTGTTAAATTTGGGAACCTGTCATGGTGTTTAACCTAAGTTTTTCATAATCTATGCAGCCGTCTTAAAACTTGTCGCCGCAGGGTTGTGTGAAGGTAGGATGAGATGGAATGATATGAATTTACTGGAGAATGTGCAGAGTTTGCAACAGTTTATTCATTTAAATTGTCAATGTACCTACCATTATGCATCGTATAATCGAATATGGTTAATAAAATATACTTATTTATATTTAAATATAAACTGTAGATTACACATGAAGTGCAAGTATCAGACTCAAGTATTAGGCTCAGAGCAAGTGCCATATATAAATTATATATATATATATGTTACACCCAAAGCCCGAAAACGGCCACTGGCCGTTCTACAAACGCCCAGACCTAGGTGTGGGCGTTTTTTAAGACCAGCCACAACTAGCTGTGGCCCTTTTAAACCTAACCCACACCTAGGTGTGGCTATTTCGGGCTTTGGGTGTAACATATATATATGATGGTATAATATACCATAATCACAATATCCAACCTGTAATTTTCAGAATAAAAAAAATTAAACCATTAGAAAAATGATGATACACGAATCTTCAACTGTCGGGTGCCCCTATCAAGAACTAACCTGACAACCAACGCAGGTTATCTGTAAGTCATCCACGCAGATTGATTGGGTGTACTTTTGACACAATTGCGGCCAGTAGGAATTTTTCTGGTTGCATCTGGTAGTTATAGACACCCATACTGGGAAAGTATAGTCATAGTCCATGGCATTATTTAAACTTTGTTTAAATAATTTTGACAGAGTTTGATTACGCTTTTATTAGAACTCAGACTAATTTTGATTTTCAAAGTTGTCTGCTATTTTTGAATGCCTTACACTTCCACCGTCAATCAAATAATCTTGAAAGCTTAGAATTAAGGTAACTGAAATGCTTAATTAGTTTTAATTCAATTAATTTGTTTAAACAATTAGACTTAAAATTGAGTTGTTATAAGAAGAAAATTTATCCCGTTCCTTTCCTGCAGGGAGAGACCCGAGGATGGCCGCGGCCTTACCCCTCTGCAAGGCGAGATTCATCCGCTGCAGCAGGAAACTTGTTGACCTCTTCTCTCCAACCGATAATTCTGGATGTCATCACGTGAGAGAAAAGTAGGATGGCGCAAAGGTGTCGCGACACGTGCACTCCCAACGATGGTACTTCACCACTGTAAACCCGTCAGTATGCTTGCCATTTTTGCTTTAGCAGCTTGGCGGTTGCGTTAATTTGAGCAGAACTAATTTAGCTAATAAGCTCTTGAATGTATTCATGAGGTGTTGTAGTTTGCAGTGGTTAGTGTTCTCCCAGCTTGGTCAATAATTTTCGGTTTTAAATATATTAAGTGAACCAGGTAACATGATTGAATAACCCCCTGTAGAAGCACACTTACCTCAATTTTTCAGTAAAGTAGTGTTTCATGCATTTGGAATTGTAGTATGAAACATTCCAATCTGTATTTCGTTTTTGAAGGATGGACCCATCAACTTTTTAAATATTGAAGGCACGCTGATATAAAGATAATTACTATTAAGGTGCGTATTGATTTACGATTGTTCACAGATTTAAATATATTATGTGCGTATTGGAAATTGCCGATTAAATTTGTTTTCAGATAAGCGAGTAATCAACTTGAGTCAATGAGTTTGCCAGTTACAGTTCAAATTGAGTTAATAAATAAAATGAGTGAGTCACAACCTAAAATTAATTCTAAAACTTGACCAATTTGTCACTCTATTCGAAGTATTAATATCCCATCCATTCATTTTCGATACTGAAGCAGTTAAAACATTCATTTAATTGGCAAGTTCAAATTTAAATTTGCAAATCAGTATTTAACTATTGGAAATAAATTACAGTACGCCCCACTTAATGAATCATTTGCCTTGAACCATTTAACCTTTCTATGTCCCTCTGTTTTTGTGTAACCATGTGCTTCCTGACATTTAGTTTTGGTAGCTATATAATTTAAAGCGTAAAACATGTATATATACGCACCTAAATCCCCACCAAAACGTTTGGGGTGGATTCTTATTGGGTGGGTTTCCTGGGAGTGAATGATCCTTCTCTTTAAAAAAACGAAAGTGCCTTCCGCATGCTCTTCCGTTGCTTTTTCACTCAAGAATAATCGCTGAAATTTAACTTTCAATTTATCGCTTTTGATGAAGCGTTTTTTAACATTGCATTCTATTGGAAATGTTTGTTAGGTCATCGTCACACGGTATTGTGTGAATAATAACCTTGAGAAAATTCAGCCTTAAACCCCACGGGGGGTCATCGAGGATCAGACGTTGTTGGGTATGTTCTTCTTTCCGATTGTGCTGAAAATTTGTGCAAATTCTCTACAGAGCAACTGATCAATATTTGGATCGTAAATGTTGCTCTAAAATGCGGAAGTTGACCGTTTGGAGGTTATTTAATATGTGGCAATGGCCTGATATAAATGACTCAGAAGGGTTCAAAGTACACATACGCTTACACTTAAAGTTACAATATCATGTTCAAATACAAAATATTATGATAGGAATCAGTTGCTTACGGCCCAAAGGGCCATATAAAAGGGAATTCTGAACATAATATTACAAATTTTGCTCAAAAATTTCTCGATTCCAATTAACTAAGTAGCCGTGAATTGTCACTAAATCATTGGAAGTTTTGTACATTTAATTTATATTAGAATACTTGGTTTTTATTCAATTGTAAATAGATTCATTGTTAATATTACATTTATCTTCAGCTGGCACTGCTTAAATTAATATTGTGTTTTTATTGACTTGCGACATTCGGGGCCGTAATACACCTCCCAAACCATGAATTAAGAAAAATTTCAAAATCTTTATCAATGACCCTGCGTTGTCAACACACACGTGTCAATTTCCACTTTAACACAGGCGACCAATCACACTTGTAAAATATGCCGCCATTTCCCTATTTTGGATTCAAATTGGATGTTTTTGTCAGATATTACGCGTGACTTTAACAAAAACATATAGTGACACTTTGAATTCTGAATAACTATAAATTGGTTGAATTCGCGTGTAGCCTGGCGCATTTCATGAAGGATGAACCAAACACAAAATTGTATTCCAAACAGCTGATGTTTTCGCATTGATAAATGTTTAATTCATTAAGCCCTGGATGTACTCGAAGAGTAATTTTCTCCAAACTCCTGTACAGCGTTGTTTGGTTGTTTCCCTTTCTACTTTTCAAATAAGCTTCTATTCAGGTGCTATTTTTATTCTATATTTAACAAGTTTCAAATAGTTCTTACTTAGTAGTCTTCCTATTTTTCAATTCTTCGTATGTAACAAATATGAGTATAAAAATATATGACACTCCCTAGTAATTTTAATATGAAAAGTATAATTGTAACCATCTCAGAGAGTAAACAAAAGTTCGTGAAACCCGCTTCCATTAATTTCTTTTGACACACAACAATTTTTAAATGATGTAGTGAAGCCATTGGTTAGCTTCGCTAGTACTGGCGCTACAGAAGGGAATCGCTAAGTATACGCGGTAAACTTATCTTATATAAAATTCCGTTATTGTACATGTAATGTCAAAACCAATTGCCAAAATTTGTCACCCCACTTTTTTGTGAATAAGGGGAATTGCGCATAGGCGTTTGCGTTCAAAATCAGACGTCTAGTCAAACTCTTTGGTCACGTGACCGCACTTTCTCTTTGCGTTTGAGTATACGTCACGGCTGCTCTGACGTATAAAACAGGAATTATGCGTTTGTCATACTTCAATTTTTACATCGTAAATTGTAAAGGCTACAAGGGGTCTTATAGCGTGCATTCAAAACTGGAACAACTTCAAACAGTTGGGAAGTCCATTGCTAGGATTGTACTTAGCAACCCTTAAGTATCCCTAAAACACACTAAGTATTTCCCAATCTGATTTCATAAATGTTTCGTGTCCAAAACGGTGTGTTCCAATGGTTTTTAACATTCGAAGCTACTCTTCGAATTTTCACAGGGGACCATTAAGGGTCCCCTGTGAAATTTGGTAAATCCCATCCAAATTGAAATCATTAGTTCATTTGAGCTTGACATTTCTATATATAGTAATACAATAACGTTTTTAGTATTCAAAAGGATTTCAGAAGCCCTCAAGGGCCGCTTGTAAACTTTGGCCAATTCTAACCAAATTGAAATTATAACGGCTGTGATTTAAAATACCCTGGGCTTTAAGTAAAACTAACCCAGGGTGACGAGTAATTCTATCCAAGGAGTGATTTCCTCCAGGTACAAAAGAGAAAATTCCCAGGTCAACTAATTAAGACCTCCAGGTAAAAATAGTGTCAGCCAGGTAAACTATTTTTTACCGGAAGAGCACTTGCCTTCTGGTTAGAAAACATGAAAATGTTAAAAACTAAAACTGTTTTGGAATTATTAAAAAAAGATTCAAAAACTCGTTGATTTTTGTTTGAATCCACATTCTGACGCCTAATTCATTGCACATGTCATCCTGCATTTCACTAATATTGAACAATAACAAAACTGGATTTTGTGAACATTAAAAAATTATGCCGCGTCAATCAAAATTTTCAGTCATAAATTTCATTGTATTCTACCTAGACTTCTCAACTGGATTTCTTAGGTCGTGCCACCCTTTTATGAAAATATCATCTGGCAGCAAATTATATTGCATAAACGGCAATAAATAGGAACATCAACTAAGAAATATTTTTATTGCCTATCCAATTTTCTAAAAAAAAAAAATAATAATTTGTTCGTTCAAACGCACGCCGTCATCATAACTCATGTTCAGAAATGATTTGCACGTTTGGACCATGGATTAATTTTAGTTGCATAAACTTATGGACTTGCAACCACTGGACTCGACCGGAGTTAATTAATGGTGGAGGGTATTCAGTCTGATGAACCCGTAACCACCATTTCATTTATCGGACTAAATTTCCTTATGAACTTCACTAATTGCTGAAGCTGGTCAATCAGAGAAGCAAGCTGGCCATTTGTTTTGCTAATTAGTGGGCGAGTTAATTGAAGGGAAGCAGCCTATCGATATATAAATGTCATCAAATACAATTGAATCCTGAGACTGTATGAACAGGTTTGTCTTCGTAGATTCACGCTCCTCGATTGGGTTTGTCAGTTTATCCGGGTTCGGAAGTTTCAAAATATAACCAAAATTACTTTTTAGGAATCAAGTTTTCTCGTCTGCTATTTTGAATTAATCAATTTTGAAACTCGCTTGATATTCCAAATTACGAAACTTTGAACCATTAATTCCTAATTCGGTGTGAAGGTTAGCATATAACGCTAAAGCTTTATCGAATGTAAAAACAAAAATGCAGAGTCAACTATGATTTCTATAGGAATCAGGAACAGCTCCGCCTACTCGCAAGCCGCATCGCCAACATGAGGACATCTTTTGCCATTTTGATTGCTCTCCTTGCTGCTGTGATTATGATGAGCTGCAAGATATCACCAGCTCAAAGTGAGAATTTTATTTATTAACAAAGGATCATTAACAGAAGTGAGATGAAAACAAACGATGTTGGAATTCTGCATAGGTCAACATAGGGAGAGGCCTGGACATTGCCCTGTAGAAAACCCCAGCCCGGGCTGCGCATCAATAAAGAGGACAGAATGTGCAACTGATTACGGATGCAAGGACAGTAAGGATTAAGAAAAGGTTAATTCTCCATTGATATCAATTATAAATAAGATGTTTCTGTTTCTCTGTAGGAAGTATGAAGTGTTGCCTCTGGACCTGTAAAATGAAGTGCATCAAGGGGGTGGATAAGCCAGGAACAATAATTCAAGGATGAAATGTACTTTTTGTCACAACTGTATAAAAAAAAAATCTGCTTGATCCCAAATAAAATTTTTAGAGTTATAGAATTATATATTGTTGTATGTGACTTTTCAACGGAATATTTTCACTGGAAGGTCCTTTGTGGTAGCACGTAGTTCACATTTCCATTTAATAATAGAATGTAGAATTTATACCGAATGATTACGTGATCACTGGGGGTGGGTGGGCCGTTCTCATTCTAGACGTAATACTTGCATGTATCCGAATGTTAACATAGCTTAACAAGCTGGCGCTAAGGACGGGCCCTTATGGACCCGTCCTTAAACCATTTTTAGTTTTAAAAATCCATTTCTAGACTGCCTGTTTAATTTGAAGTTTCAATAACACAGGCTACTAAACGGCGGTTAGATTTTGCCAGGGTGTTTCGAAAAGAAACACCTGTTTTTTTGTCCCAATTAATTAAAGTTTAATTAACTTGGGAGTGCTTAACAAATGGACTCTACCATGGAAGTGCAGCCAGGTATGGGGAGTTTATACCAAACCCCCGAGTTACAGGATTGACCTTTTTTGTAAGTTTTCATGCGATTTAACGCAGGACATGGGAATACTTGTATTATGCAAATGAGTACCCCCCCCCTAGTTTTGTCTTTTTGGGATACCCACCGTGTGCAGAGGGGAGGGTGGGTACAGGGACACGGTGGCTCCTCAACCGAAGTCCAGTACTGGCCCCTTCAGCACACGTCGGATGACCCGACCGGGTAGAATGTGAGGGGGATTACTCTAAATATACTTGCCCTTGGTAAAGTCAACATGGGTGGAAACCCCTGCCTACCCTAGGGGAGGATTGGTACCACTGCCTTTGTCGCTGTGACTGGGAGTAAGCACCAGCACATGCACATGGGTATTCGGGCTACCATTTTGGTACCCGAAAACAACATTGACCCATCCCTGCCCTCATCCTTCGAATCTTTTCGGGGGTAGCTCGAGGTACATTTGTTGATGCAGGGGGTATTTACTGCACATCAAGGCTATTCATTAAAGGAGTGACCGGAATGGGACCAATTGGTGGCCTGGTTGGCGTGAGATGAGGATGACCAAATCAATAGGCATACTCAGTCCCTCCTATAGAACATACAAACATACATGTCAAAATTATATGTAATAAATGTTCGCTCGTATTGTGTATATGTCGTAGTCCACGACCAATATTAGTCCTGGACTAATAAACCCAAGGCCACGAGCAATATTGAACTCAATGATGAGTGTTTAAAACTGGCTAGAATGAAAAATTATGATTATTCGAAGCAAACATTATTTCTTCAAAATTTTTTCACCTTTTGATTGGTGACGTCTGTTTTCACAATCCTCAATAGACCATGTTACACCAGCGTCACGTGACGCGAAAGGCGATGCCAATTGTGTAATGTGTTGGCATTGGAAAGGAGACGACGGGTAAAGGAGGG
>JAQIWD010000597.1:0-19080 GCA_034694825.1 Anurida granaria
TTAAATGGGTCCTAATAGTCGGTGAAGAATAATTACAGAAAATGCACATTCCATTGACGAAAAAAATTGATACATAGGATAGTACGGACAATTACAACGTTAAAGTGACTTCTTAATTTTTTTTATTTTATTCTTCTTCTTCCTCCTCTTCTTCTTCTTCCTCCTCCTCCTCTTCCGCCGCAGGTTCAGGCTCAGCTTCTGCTTCATAATCGGTTTCATCCAGTAGGAGTTTGTCAGGGAGGGCAGATTCCTTGTTATAAAACGATAAATTGTAGGAAAATTTAGCAAAATTCTAGAAAACAGGTTTGCTCCAGTTTTACCTGGACTGGTTCCTCCTCGGGGGAATCAGCCTCACCCTTCTTCTTGCCTGGTCGTTCGCCGAACCATTTAGGAAGTTTGGCTGAAAGTAATCAAAAATGGTTAAAATAGTCAACAACGTTGAGGTCACCAAGCTTACTCTTTGCCCTGTCGTCAAATGCTTTCACAGTCTCGGCCCAGTTTTTGTCAGTGTTCTCCTTGCCAAGTTTTTCCAAGTCCTGAAAACAAGAGCCGTTGGCATTAGTAATGACTGGAGAATTAGCCTTCAATGATTCCCTGCATTCTTACACCCTGGAAGAGATTCTTTTTGTCACCGTAGGTCCGGGTATCCACTCGCCTCTCGTATTTGGAAGCTACCTGCATCTTGGGCTGAAATTTATATTCGCAATTAGCCATTGTCAAAAGTGCTAACGGTCTCCCTGCTATACCACTGTACACATGCGCAACTTGAAAAAGTACATGACTACTTACTGGATATTTCCCGGTGAGGGCCCTATGAAAAGAAAATCCAAGGGTTAACCTCAATCCTTCATAATTCAGCGTAATAAAACTGAGACGGAACTTACTCAGGGTCAAGACCACGCTTCATGGCTTTGTGTCTCAATTGTTGCTTTTGTCGTTCTTTAAGTTCCTTCAACTAAATGAAGACGCCGGGTTACAATTTCACCCTTCCCACCATGTCACCTCATCGTGCTCATTAATTAAAAATTTCCCAACTCACGTCGTAGTCTTGACGTTTTTGGCGTTCCTCCAGATCGTACTTTTCAGTTTCGAGACGGACGACATGTTCCCAGAGTTCGTGAGCCTTTTTCTTGAGGACTTCCGCCGATAGGCCAGTAACGTCCAATGCCTTGATTCGGAAACTCATTGAAATTCGCTTCTCCTCTTCCAACTGCTCCTTTGTTTTGTTCAACTCCGCTCGAGCATCCCCCATTCCAAGCATCTTTCAGAAATAATACAAATTGGCGTCCTCAGTTCCCTTCCAGCCTTAATTCCGAAATATTTTTTTTAATTTTTGTCAGCCTTACATCGTCACCTCCGTCTCTTTGAAGACTCAACTTTCCACCCACGCTGGCCTAGAAAACGAAAGTGTCATTTTGATGGCCACGCATACGGAGTAATGAAAATGAAGAAAAGGGTGAGCGATTTCTACCTTCTGGGCTTGAAGCATGAGCTGACGCTTCCGCTCTGCCTCTTCAAGACGACGCATTTTCTCTTCCTGCTCCCTAGCCTTCTTTTCTTCACGTTCACGCAGGAGTCGTTCATCCTCTTGACGCTTCTTTTCTGCCAATCGCTTCTCCTCTGTCTCACGAAGCGTCTAGGACATTCAAGTTATTCCTATTAATCAAAAGCAATTAAGGAAAAAGCGTGAATGAGTTCCTTACCTTTCGCTTTGCTTGTTTATCTTTGAGCTTCTTGAGCTCATCTTCCTCCTTTGATCGCTGCCTACGCCATTCCAAGATGTACTCCTATCATAACGTGATATTAGCAACCTGAATTTATTGTTCATTCAGATTACTTCTGGAGAATGAATCCAATTAATTTACCTTTAGCTGCTCATCCAAATCCGTTCGTGTGT
Organism: Anurida granaria; assembly: GCA_034694825.1. Lineage (NCBI taxonomy): Eukaryota > Metazoa > Arthropoda > Collembola > Poduromorpha > Neanuridae > Anurida > Anurida granaria. Next base: position 1,898 of record JAQIWD010000597.1, read on the forward strand.
GTTGCTGTCTCTTTAAAATTGGAAAATCCGAATTTAAAAACAATTCAGCGGATTCAAACGTAAAATGAAGGTAGTGAAGGCACTGATACCTTGAGGAACTCCGCTTCACCCCCTTTGTGATCATCCCTTTAAATATAATAGGATACGAAGGGATAATTTAGTTTTTAAAAGTAATTGTTGACATCTCGAATTCGTGAACTTACTCTTGAGCTGCCTCTTCGGCCTCTTCCTCGCTGAAATTAAAACCAGAAAATTGACCATTAACCATAAAATCTCAGTATCAACTGAATCAGGAATGCGTCTAGAAATCCAGGCTTTTGGAAATGGCGGATCTTTTCATTGATTGCTCCAAATTGATTTAAGATCATGCGCGTTTTAGTCCAAGAAGCCACACATTTCCTTACGCCGCCGGAGAGGGATTCCAATGTCTTACATTATTTTGACATTTTCCGTTCTAATGCCTAAAGCGCAATGTATCTTGATCAGGTCTAAAATTAGCCCTCTAACAACTGGCCTCAAGTGCAACCTTGGCATCTTGCCAGTTTCTCACTCGACTGATACTGGGCCATTGGGAAAGATGGAAGTGATACTTCCCGCAACTAACCCAAATCTAATGCTTACCGGGTGTGGCCTGCCATGGGATTAATCCCAGACGCTGGTCATTCCTCGCACCAATTATAAACCACATTTCCTAGAATTTTTGGAGAGGATGGGGTCAACGTTCCTAAATAAACGGCGGACGTTGATAGATGTCGTCCTCGGTTAATTTATGATGGAAGGGGATGGTTGGGGTAGAACGGTTTCGCGCGTTTGAATTAGTTTTTCAATTAAAAAAAAACTGTGCTCACGAGTAGACTTCTTCGTCGTCCGACATCTTGTTGGTAAACTTTTCTGGAAAATGAAACTTTGCAATTTAATTAAAGTCTTAGAATGTAATTTAATCCGGATAAGGATTTTACTTGGAAAGCGATGGGAATGGGAAACGGAAGAACGCTGGTGGTGGTGTCAATTGGGTCCCCCCTGAGACTCTGATTGAGAATGAGGATGCCAGTCGTCCCGTCCTTTTAGAATCACTTCCTGCCAGAGATCCTATTTGCTAAAAATATCATCCGGAATTTCAGATTGGAAAGGATTCCTCCTCCCACATTCGCAAAGGAGAGGTCTAACGGTGGTGGCGGTGGTGGTGGGAAGATGGCTAGAAGCAAGAGGGAATCAAATCTAAACCCCCTGAATTCGATACTTGGATACCCGGGTAAAGTTCCTTATAAAATTCGCAGGTTATACTATTACTAAAAAGAATCCTTTCCTAGGGGTTGCTCACTGAATTTCATCACTTCATTTTACAAAATCGGATCTACCAAATTCTATTCTCATAAAAAATATTTCTGGCTTCCAGACGCAACCGGATTAAAAGTGTTCCTTTATCCTTTTTCTCCTCCACGTCTTTCACTGTTGTGAATATTTTCTAAATTAATTCATTTCCCCTTGCTTTCTTTTATTACTCTGTGAAGGCATGGAAGGAATAATTGTTTCACTTGGTGAGATTGGTGATGATGATTTAAGTGGAATGTGGCGTTGGATTATGAATATGATTGAAGCTCCACGGTACGGTGCTAAAAATTTGGCAGCAAAAGGAAGCCACGAGCGTCAGCAAAGGTCCAGAGAAATCCTCCCCTACTTTTGGCAACAATGACAACGAAGCACCTTCGGAACAAACGGGATCTTGAACGTTCGACGCTCGGGTCGGGTTTGGTTAAATTTTGGCAAAAGATTGTCATTAGGGACTTGTCATCAAGGAGACCATAATTAGGAGATTGAATTCTGAAGGGAAATGGGAAAAGAACAGCAAGCGTTTTGAAAATTCTTCAACCACGCGTTAAGGAATGAGAATGCCGAATTTCAAAAAAACCGCCCCGACTTACCAGCAACATGTGACGTATCGTGCCAAGGATTTTCGCAGTTCGACGCCACGTCGCACCTCAACAGCGCCAAAATCTTGGGCGCTATATCATACGATAGACTTTTGTATCTTCGTATGGATAATGCATTTATTTAACGTGTAGTGATTAAATTTGACTTTGACCTTCCTAAATTCTTTCCAATAATCTCTCTAAATCTCCTAGAATAAGTGACCGTGCACCTAAACATTCTGATGATAAAGTTGATCATTAATTCTGAAGTTCTATACCTATAAAACTGAGTTTGCCTGTTATGACGAGTAATATCGAATTGTTTAGAATAGAATAGACTGGTGCTGTTTTTAAGACATGGTTCTTCAGTTCCTTCATCATACGAGGATAAATTACCAAGAATTCTCAATCGAAGGTAAGGTGGTGCGCTCTGGTGGCCTGGGACACAAAATACAATTGTGGCAAAATGAATAAGTCTAGATTCAATATAGGAAATATGGTTGTCTTACTTGTCGTATTGCGTGTTAAAATTCGTTTTCTCAATTGTGGGCGGTGTCGTGGTGAAAGTCGAGCCAAATTCCTTTGGTGGTGGCAACGCCATCTCGGCCAGTTCCTCTGAGACATTGCGCTTCCGATACCACCAGTACTCAAAGATCAGGGTCAAGCAAGCCATCACGATTCCAACAAAGATGACAATGAAGACACCACCTGGAAACAAATTGGGTGAAGGGGTCACGTCAGGTAGTGACCCGTTTATGCTACCCAGCGCCCTATTGAAGACAATCACTCACCAATGTTGTGAATGCTGATACCATCCGATTGGTTGTCCTCTTTCGGGCACGTGAGCTTGAATGTGCCATTATTCCACCAATTTTCCTTGAGTTGTTCCAAGTAGCGCTGGTTCAGGAGTTTCAAAATCCTTCCGAACAAAATGCAAAATTAAGTGCGAATGGACGGAAATGGGGTGAAGCGTGGAGATGAGCGTGTTCATGCGCAGTGGGATTAAGAATCTAAAATGGTGAAAAGCCCAGACATGACGAAACCACAACTAAGACATGTGTTTTCTTGTGGACTTGGACATACAAGTGCGTTGTGCCGGCAGAAAGTAAACCTATCAAGGCGGACAGCGAACACTTTTTGTGTTTTTGAAGGTTCCCGCTTGCTTACGCATCATTCAATTGATCTTTGAGTGGTGAACCTTGTTGGACGGCTAAGGCATAGGGCTTTCGTGAGAACTCTTCGCCAATCATTTGCAAATCACAGTTACTCACAACTTGAAATCGAATATCCGTCGCATCTCCTATTCGAATCCAACCAAAAGGAAATTACAAACAAAACGGAATTGCGGAGGCGTGTTTCATGAGCCTTTTCGCATCCATCTCGACTTCCTACCGTGTGGGCCCAGAGTTCATTTGAGCTTAATTGAGGTTGTATTAATTCAATAGGTAAATAGAAAAAGTTGAAAATGACTCGCATGCGCCGTTTGTACTCCTTACATGTGGGAAATGGACTCTTTGAGAGGGGAACCCTTCTGGACCGCAATGGCATAAGGCTTCCTAGAAAACTCTTCCCCCTTTTGGTCAAAGTCGCAACTGATTGTAGAAAACCACTTTATGTTTGTAGCCTCATCTGTTCAACCCAATTGCAATGGATCACAGAGGAAATAAATGAACAGTGACATCAACATTCTGAGGGCAAGAGGTCAATCAACTCACCCAAGAAAGCAAACCCATCAATTTCCTTGGAGTTGTTCTTTTCCTTTCCACGCACGCGCTCAACGGCTTCGGTGAAGTTCTTGGGCGGAGTGTTTTCCATCATGGCTTGCCACATTTTGGTGTACTTGTCACTGACGGGGTAGTCCCAGACGGCCAATTGCGACCGCTCAAAATCGCTCATACTGTCATTCAAGCTCATATCCTTCCAGATCCTATTTCAAATCAAGAACAGTTTCACCTTTGACCTTGGTTAATTCCTTACTTAGCCTGAAAGCATGACTTAAAAAAATATGATTTTACTCATAGAAGCGATGCTCAATGTGAGCCATGCGGTCAAAGTAGATCCAAGCTGAGCTCCCAACCATCGGGGCATACTGGATTTTGTATTGCTTGCTCAAGTCTTCCAGGGACTCAATTGGAGCGTCCAAACGTGACACAGTCAAAAAGCTAAACAGGCGGAAAAATATGAAACAAGATAAGTTTCCCCATGTTCATTTTATGCAAACTTATTCTTATCTGAATTTGAAATTTACACCCCGGCTGAACAGAAGTTATCGAACTTGAGTAGAAAATCACCCGTATCACAAGTCTCGATGTAACGGGTCCACAAAGAGGACTTGGCATACTTAACTTAATAAACTTTTACACTGCTGAAGCACATATGTGAAAAAGAGGTTCGCCGAACCTTAGGTTCGATTTCATCGAACTCGAACCCGAACCGAACGCGAACATGTGTTCGGTTCGCGTACGTTCGGGTTCGATATTTTTTTTTCGAACGTTCGGGTTCGGGTTCGTTCGACGGAAATTTTTGGGAGGTTCGCGTACGTTCGGGTTCGATGCTCAATTTCGAATGTTCGGGTTCGGGTACGTTCGATGAGAATTGTTGGGAGGTTCGCGTTCGTTCGTGTTCGATGCTCTTTTTAGAATGTTCGGCGAACCTCTTTTTGACATATGTGTAGCTGAAGGAATCAGCTTACTTTCGGTTTTAATTTACTTACGCGGCCAAGTTGGCTGTGTATGAGGCAATGATGATGAAACCAAAGAGCCACCAAGTGGCTGCCACAAGACGTCCTGACAAATTCTTTGGAGCTTCCCCACCTCCCTATTACAATGCACAAGCAAGGTGGCGAGTATAATTAATTAAGTGTGTCTAATACTGAAAGGTCAACTAAGGTCACCTGTGGAGTGAGGGAGGTCATGCAAAACCAGAGACACTCCTTCAAGTTGAACTCACGCTTCTCTTCATCATCCTCATACTTTTCCCGATTGTTTTGGTAACTGTAGGGACTCCAGCGGTCAAAGACCCACATCAGAAAACTGAATTTGAAAGAGGAATTTTTAAAATTTCAAGGAACCGATGACAAAAATTAAAAAAGGAGGTCAAAGTCGGACCTTGTAAAGAAGTAAGCTCCCAAAATGCACATCCAGACATCATTTTCCAGAACAGTCAAGAACTTGAAGAGGGAGGTTGGGACATAAGGCTTCTTCATTAGGACTGAAATCCCAACGAGATCGTAGTACGGGACAGTGAAATCCACGACACTCTCCCGCTCCGCCATGACAGACATCGCACCAAGAGCAATGTCAGCTCTCTAGAAACCAGGATATGGAATGTCAATTAATGCTTCTGAACAATTAGGCTTGGTCACCTGGAAGGCCCTGACACTTACCCGATCCTTGAGCTCCCGGACCATCCCATCCCATTCATGCGGGAAAGTTTGATTCATGTATCCATACCCGACCACATCTCGGATTGTGAAATTGAATGACAATTGATCCCGAATTTTGTCTAAGAGGTCAATGCAATACCCGTAGTAGCAATTCAAGTATTTGTTTTCTTTCCCCGTGTTGTTACAGTTAGGATGCTTGAATACGAATGGAGGTTGCTGTTGGCCAGAAATTAAACAATAATTCAAGGCAACTTGATTTTTCGGAATACTTAGAACGGTCAATGGATTGCTTACGATAACGGTCACAATCCGGAAAACTGTGTGGGCAAGATGAATTTTCAAATTTTTGTCCGTTTTCCCATCTTTTTCTTTGTCCCACTTGACGAGGGTTCCTTCAACGAATCCTGCCTCCCATACTCCATATCTCTCGTTCTCCTTGGGTTTGGATGACTTGGCGGGATATTTGAGTCTCTTGATGATGGCCTTAAATTCGGGATAGTGCTTTCCGTTCTTCCCAGATGGGTCCAAATGGAATGGGAGCCCGTTGTCCTTCGATGCTTCCTTCAGAGCCGCCATCAAGTCCAATTCCAGAGTGGGATACGTGTATTCCTTCTTATTAGTGACGGCATCATAGTTCTTGCAAGTGTTATTCCGGATATCGTGACTGAACTTACCGGCCTTCTTCATCGCACTAACCCAAACAGGTACCATGAGCACAACTTCAGATTCCTAGAACTTAGAACTCAAACTTAGAAGCCTTACCCGACGGCCATGATGGCATCCATTGCAAGGTCAAAGTAAAACATGTCTGTCAGGCTCAGGTCAGACTTGCCTATTGTCTTCGTCAAAAAGTTTTTCCTCTTGTTCCCTTGGTCAAATGGCTCAGGGGTAAGATGGACGAGAGTGACATCCATCTCACACCGCGTACACTCCGGTAGCATCGGATCTCCAGGGACCTTCATATAAGGATTTACATACCCGTACCTAATCCCTCTTTCACGTGTCGGGGGTCAACAATTACCATGTGTCCTTACCAATGTCATGGAGTACCAGGCAAACTCGTCACTAAAGTAGGGTGCATCCTTCGCTTTGGGGTTTGAGGCCAGTGTCAGTACTTCCGTGATTTGCTTCGAGCTTCCAGCAATGAAAAAGTTAACAATGTCCACATGAACCAAGTTTTCAATTTGTGCAGAGAGTTTTGATGTTTCGTTGAGTGTCTTGGTCAAAAGGTGCCGCGTCGGCATATTCTGGAGGAGGGACTTGTACTTGTGATACATTTCTATGGAGCAAATTACCAAAGAAAAATTAAGAACGAAATGTCATTGGGCCATTGGAAGAAAAGAATTCAGCGGAAGCTCACCATACTGTTTCTCATCAAACATGACCACGGCGCTGGTCATATCTTGAACCCCCACGATAGATCGGACAGATTGGATCAAAACGTCTGCCGGCGGGGAAATTTGAATAAAGTATTTCAGCTGCTTATCGTTCAAGTCACGCCATTCCCTGAATAACCCAAAGGTTTTTTCATTGCAAAATAACGCTGATTCGAAATGTAATTGTTTCATTTCGACCTATACCTCACATCCCCTTCCTGGCCAAATGTCCCAGCGATTGTCGGGAGCTGAATTGCTTTCAAGACAATTTTGACCCCTTCCGAAGGTACTCCAATCCGGGTGAAATCAATAGCAATGTCTGGTCTGTCATCGTTCGGCATTATTTTATCCACCTCACTGCAAACTAATGAAGCCAAGAACTAAAACTTGATAAATTGACCACCCTTGACCTTGATTCATGAGCAGGTAAGCTTGCTCGGAAAGAAAGGAAAACTTTCTGGGAAATAAAACTTTTGCTTACATGCCGTTGTGATTTTGACCCCATCCGTATAATTGGCATCGAATCGATGGACGGTTCCGACCTTTATTTTTAAGTGTGGATTCTTTTCAAAGTAAGCCACTGCAGCATCAAATAATGGTTTCAGTTCCTCGTCTTGATTTATGAATACTGGAACCAAAGAAATTCGGTTAAAATTTTGGGGAGATGAAATTGGAAAATGTCGTCAGTAAGGTCTGTAGACCAATCTCCTATGTTCAAATCATCGCCCCTTCCGGGATAAAAATCTTCTGAAATGGTGGATTCCCTTTTCTGCAAACGTTTATTCTTAATTCAGCAATCGATTCCTTTGAATTATTAAAACAGTTGTTGTGAAAATTCCTATGAAATAATCCGAATAGGATCCGAGCGATGATCCACGTTAAGCTGAGTTAAGCAGTTCGAACCTCAGCCATCGTTGCTTGGAAACTTCGAATCACGAACTTTGAATATCTAAAGAGGTATGGAGTATGGAAGTTTCAACGCTGCCTGCCAATACCTGTCACGCTACCTTTCCCTTCCTTGTCTTCCATCACGCTCTCTTTCTGTGCTCTATTTTGAAATTAATGAATTTTTAATGTAGGCTTGGCTTCCTTTCTCTCCCTCTGTCTTTATCGGTCGCCATTTTCTTTTTGCACAAACTTTTCTCGAGAGTCTTGGAGATTCCAATTTGTTTATTTCTAATTGTGGTGTAAATTCGAAGGATCCAGACAAGGACACAACAAAAGTCCCAGAATAATGCTCAAAATTTTTGATTTCTGATGCAATTGCGAAAAAAAAGCAAGGGAAATAACACGCCACTTTTGTCAACCGAAACCCGGCGTAGGTCAAGGTGATGGTAGCAAGCGTACCAATTAACAATTATAATAAAACCAACCTAACCCAGCAAACCTGATCATAGCTGGACCACCTTAGCGTGTCGTGCCATGATTTGCAAAAGCGATTTTTCTATAAGGACTTACAGATGTTGACAACGGTGTCGTCGTCCTGTCCAAGCGTCCCAGAAATCCCAATTCCCAAAATGAAGGCAAAAAAGCCAACCCATTTCGGCCCCATTCCACCGCGGACCTTCAAAACTGTCAAACGTTCTTCAGAATTTCCGTAGGATGAGACGCTGATGAGGGGTGCTGGAGTGGCTGGAAGGGATGGTCAATCGTGTCGGTTGGAGGTTCCAAGTGAAATGAAAGTCCGAACGCACCGATTTATCCAGTTTTGATGTTCTACTAACCTATCAAAGGGGACCAATGGTAAATTGGCCTGTTCGGAACTATAAAAGTCTGTTTCTATTTTAGCCAAATGTTGCGCACTTCTTTGGCCCATCAACCTCCCAACCATCGCTGGAAGACCCATCACCCATATTTCCTTCTGCTTAATCAAGAAGGTCCTCCAAGTAAACCATTGTTCGTGTCCAAGTCATAATGATTGTCACGAAATGACAGGAGCCAAAGCACATCCATTGTCACACTTCATGCATAATTTACCCAATCTCCTTCTTATATGTCTTTCCTCCAGACCTCCACTTCAATTTGACAAGACAAGATGAATTACACTTAAGCTACCAAGGGGAATGAATAGTTTGGGGTTTGGGTTCCACTTAAACCAACGTGTTCCCTCCACCTCCATTCCCTTTGACAAGGTCATGGGAGTCAACTTCTAGGTATACCTGAAACACTCTTCCAGACTAACCTTGGTAAAATTATAAAACTTTCCCTAATGGGGATTTTAGCTTAAAAGAATCGTAGCGGCTGTATCTCCTCATAGTTAACATGGAAATTGGCATGCTCGTCCGTTATATTTATTACACAAAAGTTTTAGCATTACTAACTACGTCAGAAATTGAGTTTGATAAAGTCAAATACGATTTTGAGTCATTTCCTAAGGGGGAAGAGATAAATCTTTCAAGTCTTAATTGTACTATGTTACGTTTACGTTAGAAATCATAATTGGAGCTGGGAAAATTCCGAAATTACCCGAGATAATTATATCCGAATCCTTAAAATAAGTTTTACAATAGAAAAGTTCCTATTTTTTACGCGTTTTTCGACACTTTTTCACATAGGCTTCAATCAATTCTTTGATTTTGATTGGATTTATTTCTCCTGTCTTATTATGGCAAATCTAGAAAAAGGAAGACATTTTTGAAGAACATATCCAAAGCAGTATGAGCAAAAAGCGGAATAAATATGGATTTACCTTGGGAACAGCTCGTCTAAGGATGTCCTTGTACTCCTCCTTACTAATGTGCTTCTTGCTGTAATGGGGTTTTAGTGAGACCTTGACCTCTTCTACTACACGCTCCTGGCGGTTCAATTTCTTTAAAAACTGGAAAGATACCAAACAAAAACGAAACATCAAAAGTGAGCTCACAAAAGTGCATAAGATGGGTCAAGTGTTAGATAATCCTCTTTAGAAACCTTTTCTTTGACGCGCAGTTCCACTGCCGAAGTAGGAACTTCCTCAGTAAGTCGTAGTTCCCCTTCACTCAGATTAACTGCAGGCTTTCTTGGTACACCTATTACGAAAAAATGAATCAAATAGTATAAAATATCTTGACCGGTCAAATTCCAAATCACTTCACCTTTTTTTGATTTATGTTTATGACCCGATCTACTTTTACTTCCATCCCCTTTGCTCTGGTTTCCTCCAGATGCTGAAACCTTTCTGATTGGTCCCCCAAACAAGGAGTCGAATATCCGTGCCGCAGGACGTCCTTTTCCTTTCCCATTGGGCCCTCCATCTCCACCATGGCTCTCTCCTGCTGTCCCCTTTTCAGCCCTATGAGCTGAGTTAGGTGCCTGCGGATTTTTGGCAGAGTTTTGACTTGGGTCCTTTGGTGGCTCAAAAAGGTCATCCCCGTCACTGCTATTTGGCGAAAACGGTGAGTCTCCTCCACCTTCGGTCCTTCTGTGCCCAGTAAAGTTTTGGTCCTTGGGAATGAGAACTGAACTATCTACGCCTGGCTTCTTTCCTATCACATTTCCTGGCATTCGACTAGTGGGGATATTTGCATTGACGGCGGCCCCCTGCTGTTGGACGAGTCCATACCTCGAATGAGCTCCCATCAAGGGGCCGTATAACGCATTTGCCACTGTAGCCAAAACGCTTTGGTTGAATAGATTTGGGGGTGGGAGACGAAGTTGAGGCATTGGTGGGTTTGGAATGACCACCGGCATGGGACCCAAGACACTCCCTGACGCCAGCGTTTGGAGTTTGTTCGAGGGAAAGAGTCCTGGGATGCTCCCAATCCCGATTGGACGAGGTGGCAGAGCAGGATTGGAGACTAGTATTGGGTGGGCGTTGGGCGTTGTGAGAAACTGAGTCGTTGAAGGGTTATGCTTTGGATGAAGGTCAGGTGAACGTGCTCGGGGAGCCGGAAGTGGGGGTGGAGAACCAGGTGGAAGCGGGGGCGAAATACTCATGTCAGTTGGAGAGGAGGAGTCTTTGGGCGGAGTGCACGGACTAATTGGATACTCATCCTGAGCTACACCATTTCGGTCCATGGAATCACGAGTGGAAGTGACGAGAGCGTCCCCACGCGCCGGTGTATTCCCAGGATCACTTTCAGACGCCGAGTTTCGTACATGTGGGAATTCCGTTCCTTTTGAACCGTCCGGAGCATGGGGTTGGAGTTGAGTGCTATCTGCGGGCACCCCAAGACAATCACGCTCTGCCCCACGGTAGAGTGGAGACTTCCCGGTGTCGCCGGTGCTCGTAGTGCTAACCGCGAGACGCTCTTGATCCGAATCATCGGCTTTGAAATTCCTATCGTGACCTTCCTCGTCATCACTCAAGACGATAAGGGTGGGAGAAACTCCAATGTCTTGCTCTTGGATAGGTGATGACTCTAAGTCAATCAAAACAGTTTTCTTGATTGACTTGGACTTTTCTCCACTCCCTCTGTCTTTAAAACTGGATCCACCTCGGGGATTTTTATCACCAGAATTCTTCCCATCCCCTTCCTTCTCAGCAGCTTCCTTTCCTTTTTGAAAATTCAAACTCACTACAATACTGTCGCCATCGGCAAAAATGGCCTTAGCAGGTGAAATGGACTTTTCTCTACGCTTCTTCTTTTTTCGTTTTTCCTTCTCTCCGCTGTTGGCACTAATCGCTTTCTCTTTGGTGGAATCTGGTAAGGATACTGAGGTTTCAATTTCCTTATTTTCCGTAGCCTTCTTCTCCTTGGTGTCTTTTGATTTCTTTGGGGCAGTTCGTTCAGGGGAAGGTGGAGATCTTTGCCTTCGTCTCTGAGGTGGCGTTGAAGGAGATCGGGAGCTGGAGGGGGATCGTTGCCTGAATTGTCTCGAACGATTACTCCGACTCCGCTTTTGGCTTCGCTGGACTGGAGTTCTAGAACGGTGAGACGTTCGACGACTTCGAGAGCTAGTAGGTGGGCTGCGACGTCGATTTGGGGAGAAGGAATGCTCACGATGACGCCGTTCATAGTGGGCTTTTGAGGATCTGGGAAAGGAGAAAAAAGTTTTAGAAAATAGTTCAGACTTTGAATCCAATTGTGATAGAGCGGGTGAACTAACCTGGAATTAGTGGATCTAGAGCGAGACCTAAAATTTTTTATGGAGCTGGAGCTTCGATTGGAATGTCTGGAACGGGTCCGTTTTCCACGTGACCTTGAAGTTCGACGACTCGCCCTCTTTTCCTTCTCTTTACTTCTACTCCGATCTCTTCTGTTGTCCTCTTGTGACGTGCATGGTTGCATAGGCAGAACTGGAGATTTGTCGCGCTCACGGTTTTTTCTCACGGGTTCATTTTCCTGCTGCTTATCTCGCTCCCTGAAGTATTTTTCCTCCGCTTTAGGTTTCCCATCCCTATATTTAAAAAAAAGTCAGAATATATTTTCTGTTCCATGTATATGCTTTTGAAGTTTGAGTATTTTTTTTTTTACCTATAATTCCTCTCTTTAGAAGACTTTGAGGGTTTTTTCCAATGGACGTCTTTGCTTCCTTCTTCATCTTCCGTTATCTGTCCACGGACGTCTTCTGGGACTTTCTTTTCCGAAAATGAAGCATGGTCTGAGCTGGAACTGCTTCGTGACCTTGTGCTCCTTCGTCGTTTCTTTGATTTTTTGGATTTTTTAGTCTTTTTCTTCTTCTTGTCCGGAATATCCAAAATCTCTCCTTCCTCGCAGTTGCTTTCAGCTGATAAACTCCTCCGGCGTTTAATTCGCTTGTTCTCCTTATCCTTTTTCGGCGATTTACTCCGTGGATCTCGACGTTTCTCTTCGCCTTTCTTCTTTGCGTTCATCCGTTTCTCCCGCAATCGCTGTCGTTCAAATTCGTTTTCACTGTCTGAAGGAGAATCAACGGAGCCTGCTGTGTTGGCTTCCTCTTTGGGTTTAGGACGCTTCTCATCTGAAGATTTGGCTGCAAGTGGGTCCACAGGCTTTTTATGTTGTCGATCTCTTGAAGACGGAAATTCATCCTCCGGTTCTGGCGGCGGAGTTTCAATTATTTGGACTTCTGGTAGAGTTTCACCAATTACAACCACGTCATCATCATCAATCTCTGGGACAGGAGGCGCCGGTGCACGTACTGAGAGACACTTTGGTAGTACAATGGGTGGTATCACTTCAGGCTCATCGTCTACTATCTTCCGCCATTTACTTCCTTCGAGGCCTTCTGTCGTACTCTCCACTACTGGAATAGCTTCAACTGGGATTTCAGCCACTAATGTAGGAATTGTCACAGCTGGAACTTGGGTTTCAACGTCACTAGCAGGGGGAACTAAAGGAGCGTCCTCTTCGTCTTCTTCATCTGAACCAAATATTTCAGCCACGAGAGATCCCTTTTCAGTTTCTGCTGATCCACTAGTTCCCGGCTCGTCAGCCTTTCGAGCAAAGGCTTTGGACATTTCCGACTGAAAACTAATACCGCCCCCGGCCTTAGTTTCCTTCTTCATGACGCCCTTGTTACGCCTAACGAGAGAGCCCATAGAAAACATTCGATGACGGGAGGGGATGGAAAACTGAATGGTTGGTCGACGATACTCATCACCAGGCAACGGGATGGCGGAAACTTCCACTGGCGGAGCAGCTACAGGCTTAGATTTTTGTGGAGGAGTAGTTTGTGTAACTATGTTGGGAGGTTGTGAGTGAGGCAAGGGGACTTCGTCCTCATCCTCACTGGATGTAAGGGGGTGAGATGGGTCATACTCGTCTTTTTCTTTGATTGGTTTCACTATCTCATCTTCCTTGGGTATACTGTCTGATGATAACTCATTCGTATCTTCATCGTCTAGGCTCGGGCCTTCACGAACAGATGGAGGCGGGGTTGAGTCAGGTAGAGGGATGCTGAGTGGTGAATCTGGATCCACATCACCTGGCGGTAGTGATTCACTTCCGTTCTCACTCAGGACATCATCTCCACGGAGCTCCCCATGGATGTTTGCGGGGAACTCAGCACCGCCCCTTGACTCACGCTCGCGGGGCCCACTACCTGACGGAGCGTCAGCTTCGTCTATCACCATGTCATTGTCACTTTCCCCACCAGCGCCCCCAGCGTCCTCTCGAGTAGGGAGTTCGAGGGGATCTGGTACAGCGTCAGAAATTCGTCTTATGGTAGGCGGTCTCGGCTCGTCTAAGAGAGAATCCCAAAAAGCATGCGACACACAATTCAAAATTCAACCATTTGATAGATTCTGATTAATCAACCGAACAACAACAGAATTAGAAATATATGATTTCTTTGACTTACCTTCAATATCACTATAAATGTTGAATTCGTCATCTTCCTTTTCACTTTCTATCGGATCCTTCTTTCTTGCCGATAACTTGTTAACAGGTTCGTCCAGTACCCCAAAATCCTCGAAGGAATTTGTTGCGGCGGTACTGTTGTTGGCATTGTTGAAGGCGGAGGACCCAAGGCTGTGGGAAGGTAAAGATCCACTGAACGTTGGTACGCGTGAATTTTCCGAGCTGCTACTCGTAACGTCCGTAGAAGGATTCGAGGACCCCGTGGACCCTGACCCTCCTGCTCCTCGAGTATTTGAAGTATCTTTCCCCCCGCTGTTCAGGGCTGACGTAACTATCCCTCTGCTGCCCGTTCCGTGACTTCGAATCCTGGATGGGGAACCTCTATTCCCAAATGAGTCATAACCGCTGGAATCGTTCTCATTATTTGGAGAAAATAAGAGCTTGTCAGGATTGACGGACATGGAAGAGACGAGTCTCCCATCGCCACTGGAAATTTGAATATTCTTGTCTTGGAGTAGAATGTGTTGTCGGCTTAAAATTGGGCCTAGGACGTTTACACTCGATGCTGGTTGTGCGGTGGCAGATGCGAGGACTCGTTTCCTGGAATCGCCGATCCTGATTGGCTGAGGCCTCATTACACCGGTACCACCTTCCTCATCGGAACTTCTGTAATAAAAAAAAAATCATTGAGAGCTTTTGGTAAGCAGCGTACTTTATACGGCAAAAGTAAGCTAACTCTTCAAAGTAATCCGCCAAGTCATTCACAGTTGAATAAATACGGAGTGGTGCGATTCCAGCCTGGTGACGTTGTGTTCGAATAGCAGAAGCGGATGTTGATGGTTCGGTTGGAAGTGTAAAAGATGGTCGACAAGATGGAAGACCAACGTAGACTTGCCCTGGTCTAGGTGGTTGAATACCCAACTGTTGAATCAGGCGACCCCTCGGGGTAGCAGGCTTCCGTTCAAGAGCCACTCTTTGTTTCCTGGTTCGCTTTTTCCTTACACGCCGCTTACCCCATCCAGTTCGAAGTCTCTTTCTAGTTGTTGTAGCCCTTTTCCTTACTCTTGTAGCTGATCTTGTACTGCGGGCATTGGAGAGAGATCGATTCCGTCGCGTCTCTGGTAGGCATTCGCTTGTAGAACATGTCGAGTTTAGTGAAGAGTTCTGTGAAATATAACATGAAGAATTAAGTATGACTGCTATTGATGTAAAAGTCCGGCCACTCTAAAGTCCGGCCACTCTAAAGTCCGGCACAGCAGCAAGACATTTCTATATTACCGGGGCCGAATCTCTCCTTCTGCGTTGCATGATTCGGCGACTCAGGCCAGTACGAGGCATCCTGGTCCGAGTACTCTCAGCAGCCACGGCGTCACTCAGCGCCAGGGTCTGAAACATGCCATAAAAGCAAACTGAATATTGCGTTCACGTCATCATATTAGAAGAAGCATAAGAGGTTATCTGGTTCCTCACTCGAACCCTGGCAGTTGCACAGGCACTACAGTACCAGTCAACAGTCGGCACAGTCTCCAGTGGAGGATCCAGGCATTCCAGATGATACCCATCATCGCAATCGTCACAAAGGAGAAGTCTGTGCTCTCGGTCACAGCAGCCACAGACTTCGCAAAAGGTTGGGTCCGAAAACTCGTCATAATCCTCGTTCAACTGAGCAGCCCTTGGTACTAACTCTTGGACACGAACGACTTGCCCTCTCACCTTGTCCAATATCAAGATAGAGTGGAACGTTTTTCGGTCAATTGGGCATGTGGTTACGTTCTATGCGGATGCAGATAAAATTAATCAACCAAAGCACTGATTTAGGAACACTCACTTTCGATTTAAACTTACGTCAGACCACTCCAGAATACACTTGAGACAGAAACCATGTTCACAAGTATCTGGAGTGCCAACTTCCTGCTGCCGAAATATCCGGAGACATATGGGGCACTTGTCTAGGGTCCCGTTCAAGGAATCATCCGAAGCGTCCCCTTCACTATCCTCCCCGACCGCATCATCTTCACTCGTCTCCTCTTCTCCCGAATCCATCCCTTCTGAAAATATTTTACAATAATGGTTTGACTTCTTACAGACCCTAACATGGATAAGGTACAAAGTTATAGAAAAATCATGAAAAAAACTTACCTTTTTCCAAATCGGAATTATTATTCGTTGCGACATTCTCGTCCTCTGGTGAATTTGGGAAATCCTCAGTCCTTTCATCACTCATCTTAAATTGAGCTGAGTCATAGACAAATAAAAACTTTTAATTACAACTCTCAATCCTTGCAGAGACAACACTGACGGAAGACTAACCGAAACTATTTGATGGTTCTCAAGTCTTTATCTAGTACACTGACGAGGGACGTCACACGTCAGTACGTTTAGATCTCAGCAGTTCGAATTCGTCAAATTCGTTTTCGTCCTGAAAAGTGTAAGCAGAGAAAAATGAAAGTTATTATAAACAAACATTGTTTGAATTGGTCCTAAAGATGATTGTAATTGCACATTGTTTTTATGATTCTAATGGCGCCATTAATGAAAATTAATTGGTAATTAATTAAGTGGCGTGGAATTCAAATGGAGTATAAATACTTTACCCAAAAGAAGATGAATTGTTTGTGGATCACATCCAGCTGATTAACCAAACACTGTTAAGTTGACAGTTTATATTTTGCTTTGACTTTTCGGACTGACGGAAGTTGTTGAACTTTGTCTGTGTGTGTAGTGTGTTGTTGGATTCGGAAGGAAGGAAGGAAGGTATAGGAAGGTAAGTGGGCAGGAGGAGGAGTAGAGAGATGAAAGTTTCCTCCGAATTCCGGAGTGCAGTGATGATCTGCTGTCTGTCTGACGTTACGTTTGGTAGGCGAGAGAGATGGTAAAGATGTGAAGGGGTCAAAGGGACCAAGGAGGAGGGGGTTGTCTTGTCCTGTCCAATCTTGTCCTATTCTCTCTGGATTCTCACTCCACTTACTTACTTGGTGAAATTTCTGACCGAAAACAACTCAAAGGAAAAGAAAAGGACGGAGATCCCGAAGAAGCGAAAAAGAGGAAGATCGACAACCCCAACAAACATAGGAAAAAACGGAAAGAAACTCGTAAAGAGGGTCAAGCTCCATCTAGCGGATAGCCGACTAACTCACCATTTTTCAAATTTAATGAGAAACAGAGTCCAGTTGGACATGTTACAACTCACCGACCAATCCACGTTATTCAGTTTAAGGTCTTATTATTAAGTTGTTAGCGTAACCCAGGTAATCCCATAAGAGGAGATGGGAATTTCGGTGCACTTTTCAGAGGATTCGGGCAAACCGAT
>JAQIWD010000598.1:0-19062 GCA_034694825.1 Anurida granaria
GCCCAAATTACTTGCTCGTTTGCAGACAACGCACAACATGTTCTTGATCCCAATGTGAAGCAGCTTCTTCGTCCTTTATCCAATCACTACCGCCATTCCCCCTCTCGACTTACGAGAGTGTCGCACACTTTCCCGTGACGTAGACAAGCATTCACTGTGTCGAGCCACGAACCAATTGTGACAATCCGGCGACCAGTGGGGAGTCGAATGCTAGAAAGATCCTGTGATTCTGCAAACAAAACGTTTCATAATAAAAGTCGGAAGCATTTTCGATGCGAAGCGAAGCAGCAACTATTGTTACTCACCAGATTCGTGTGTGTGCTCCTCCGTAACCTTTGCCCTTCTTGTGTCTACTGCTTAAAAGATATTTATGACCCTTGCTGCCTCTCCTTTCTTACGTGCTCCCATTCTGCAGAATGGAAATAATATTTAAAAGTGGTATCAATGAAAAATTATTTACAGGAGTGTTGACATGTTTCCCTCCCGTCCTGAGTTTCTTCCTCCACTCATGCCAAAGATCAACTAATGCACTTTACAGGATCCGTCCATCTCATCCTCCTAGATTTTCTGAATGTTAGCACTGGAGTACGTGAGCCGAAATGAGACTTCTGGTAGAATCTGATTTCCTTTTCATGCTGAAGCTCCTGGCGTCAGGCAACGTGCTGGGAATTTTGGCAGCACCCGTGCGTTGATTCCCTAACCAGTACCCCACGCGGTCAGGGGGGCAGGATTGCAAAGCAGAATCCCAGGGAATGCCTAACCCCTTCCGAGTCAACCAGGAGGTAAGGGCCGCCACGAAGTGCAATGTGGCAACGTCACATAAATCAGTCTAGCACTACTGCCCCGAATGAGTGACGCCCTCCTGGCTAACTACAAGGCATTTTGGCCACTCGTTGACTGAGGAGGGTACCTGAGGTGTCTTGATTCAGACCCCTTTTTGATGAGTATTGGACCAAAGTTCAGCCTGCCCCCGTCCTGCTCTGCTCTTGACAATTTTGGAATGTGGAGATAGAAAGAGATACGATATGCTGAAGTGACGGAGGTCATTGGTGTTGTGTTGACAGACGTTCGGGAGATCTTAGATGAAGGAACTACGAATCTTGACATTTCAATGTAATGTGGCGTGGTGATTGGATCTGAGGTGATGATGATGAAGGATTCTGTTGGATTAGTTGAGCTGTAGCTGAGTGCAGCATGCAATTAGTTCCTAAAAAATAATAAATTAAACATTAAACATTAAGACATCTGTCCCATTACCTGAAATGAAGGTGCGTTTTCGGGGTGACCTCGTTGACCTGATACAAGGAAGCTGAAATGATGTATTGAGTGCCCGTGTTGCCTACTAGACGTTAACGAGCGACCAAGTGCACGCTCAACTTGTACTTTTTTATACCTAACCTAACCTAACCAAACGAGACAAGAAATGTATTCCCCAAGTACAAAAGAGTACAAGTCGAGCGTGCACGCTCGACTCGCTCGCTCGTTAACGTTTGCTGTGTTGCCTTACTTTCCAATTTAAATTTCAATTTTTAATTCAATTGTAAAAACAGAACTTAGCAAATTAATTGTCAATTTCAAAAATTTCGCGGGTATGACCGTTGTCTCATTTCGTGCTCCGTGGTTGTAACAAGTTCGCAGTTTTTGAAACAAATAAAATTAATTTTCTGTCCAACAAAATTAGGTAAATCTCCCTCCGAAATTGACGTACGGCATAAATTGATGGCTCCATCAAATCCAGACACTATGCTTCCGAGTTCCTATTTTGTATAATTTTTATTTTCAGCTCTAATGATACAGAAATCTCTTTAAATCACCGAGGTTGCTATAATACTCAATGTTGGAGCTGGAAATAAAACATTCGACAAAATATCAACTCTTCGGATAAGCTTGCCATTTTTATAATGGTATCCAAATATTTTGTACGTCGCTTCTACATGGAGATTTACTCATTTGTATCTTCAGAATAAGAAGGTGGATTTGACCCAATTTGAGTCCAGTTTCCATGGGTTGTTTAGCCCTTAAATCCCCCCCAAAAAAAAGTTTTTTTTATTTTTATTACAAAAATACACTGTGAACTCCTCAACAGTTATTACTGAAAATTAATGAGCTTATTTGCTTCATTGTATAATATGAACAGTGACACCCAAGACATTATTTTGTTCCCGGTAGCATTCTAAGAAGAACCTAATTTCAACAACTGATATAAAACTTACATGCAATGGCTTATCCCAAACCGTCACGAATTAATTACATGAAAACTAAACAGCAACGAGAGAACAATTTGGAAATACGCATTCGTCGTTTTTGGTTTTTGTTCAGATTTCTTTTTAAACCCACAACTACCATGCATCTCCCATGAAAATGAGACTTACTTTTACTTACGAGAAAAATGCCCTAGACCATCTTCGAAAATAAAATAAAAGGAATAGTAAGGAGTAAATACCCTGCGCTTACGCCAACGAAATGAACACCTGGTATTTTTGATAAATAAATTGTCTCCCTGGCCTTGGTCCATACGTCAGGATATGCAGAATTCACGAACTAAAGCCGTGGGGTAGCAACTCTAGTTTTTGATCCCCAAAGCTATCCCGTTGTTTTCAGAAAAAACCAAATTCGAATTTTTCGAATTTTGGTCATTGGAGGCTTCGGATATGACTCGGGGACTCTTATTTGTCATCCCCTATGTCATCCTGTGGTTTTTAGAGAAAACCCCGAATTTGGTTTTTTTGGATGTTGGTCATCCGGGCATTCGGCGATGACGCGGGACTCATATTTGTCATCCACAATGTCGTAGGATGACTTTTGTATACAACAACCGAAGAATATTTTGGTTCTACGGGGTTTTAGCAGCCACGGATGACTTCTGGTCCATCATAACTTTGCGTTTCATGAAAAGTTAGGGCGAAACTTTTTTCACCCCCAATATACTTGCAACGAGTGTCGTATCTTAAAAAATTTTTTAAAAAAGTAAAAAAAAAAAAAAAAAAAAAAACTTAACCATTTATTCGCATAACACTGGAATAACACATGGAAGCTCCGATGATTGCCCCAGCTGCCAAAAGTCCCTGGATTAATCCTCTTGACCAGTAGGGTAGTTTGTTTTTGCCTTGTGAAAAATAATTAATAAAAATTTCGCTCTCTCCCGCTCTTAATAAGTTTTATATATGTACCCAAAAAATTTGGTACAAATTTGGAGTTAGTTGGACCAAAATTAGGTGCCGCACCGGCAGGTCAAAGATCCTCAGGCGCTAGAATATGAAAAATTGAACTTGTACAGGAAAATAATTTTTTTTACGTCGTAACATTCCTGAATAATTTGAAATGACAATGTTTCCTTGCAGTACTTTGAGCGCCGAAGTCGAATCCGGCAATGAAATCTTGTTGAAAATTGTCCAACACCTTTAAATGTGAATTAAACCGAAATTTCGGATTTTTAAGTAAAACTCGTATACTTGGTATGTTTCTGTCTGTAACTGTTGGATGAAATAGTTCACTATCCTCAACCGAATCTGTGTTATATTCTGTAAAATAAGTCACAATATAAATGGAAATACACACACGCAAAACACGGAACGAATTCCAAAATCCAGTTTTCGTATTTGGGTAAATGAAGGCCATGCATATGGCAGCCTTATCTTGGTTTGGTGTATTTAATGAAAGCGAATACCTTTTTTGAATTCAGATTTAAGTTTTGTTTTACTACTAATTTTATTAAACTTTAATTTCCAATTCAAAATCAAATTTCTCCTGTATATTCACTTAAAAATCGTTCACAAATAACGGTTCCCATTGTGCAATCCAAGGATGGACGCCGGTAGAAATGTAGTGGATTTTCGAATTACTGACTCATTGGTACAAAAAAAACTATAAAATCAAATACAATTTCCGGAAGTTCCTACGCCTTTTTTTCAAGCTTTACAATTCTACAAACATTTTTTTTTTATCTTATTTGTGAAATATATTATGAATAAAACCATGTTGAAACCCCACACAGTTTAGTAAAAAAACAGATTTCACATCAATGAATGCTTTAATGGTTGTAAGTGAAAAACTAAAACGTTGAAATATTTTCCTTGTGTTTTTTTTTAAAATTTATTTAATTTTTTTTTTCTGGCAATTTTTTCCGGCTTTTGCGTATGAATCATAGGACCCAAGAACAGAAATTAATTCTTTCGTATGCGCAAGCAAGGCTATTTGAGCCCATAACTCCACCCTAGAATATAAAATCAGTAGCATCTCCAGTCCTTAGTGTCGTTCACGGGTTTAGGGCATCTCATCCGGAATAACTCATCCTACAACAACTCGTCTGCGGACAACTCATCGGCAGGACAACTCAGCGCTAGGCTTACTCATCCAAAGGAAAAATCATCCGTAGGGTAACTCATCCTTACAAAGTTGCACTCGTCTTTTTATTTTTTACACAAGCCCAAACACGGACATCGCTTGAAAGTGAAAGTATGAATGATATGATTTCATATATAAATATGAAACTATTCCGTTGTTGCCTGGATGCTCGGACCAGGGGCTGAGTGGGCGCGTCGTTTTCATCCGGGTCTGTTGAAAAGTTTCTGTAAAGGGCCTGGGTAAAATGAAAGTGACAGCCCCTCATGGAAATGTCTTCAAACTTCTTCAAATGCAGACATTTCTCCCCGCTCGGAATCCATGATGATGGTGTCAGGATCCAGTGACCAGCCGTAGTTGTTACCGGATAGTTGATCCAGCACGTATTTGTAGCTGACCTTGGTATTGTCGGGAAGAAGCGCATAGACTAGTGGGAAAACCCAACCATCATCTGTAACTCCATATATACTTCATAACTGCATGTATAATGCTGGCACGGTGTCAAAAGTCCCATCACTGCACCACGTAGAGCAGAGTGAGAGTTCCTGAGCAGTGAAGCACAAACTACTTTAGACTTCGAAGTAATATAGCATTTCAATTTTTGTATTCAGTGTTCGTACTTTTACGTTCACTTGAGTTGTAAAGATTAGGATTCTTTTTGGATCTTGGGAATCATGGAACAGGAAAGGCTTCCCAGCTTCAGTTACTTTCTGATCTATACTCAATGTGATCTCGGGACGTGACTTTGCATTTTGCATTCCCAAGGGTTGCCTCTAACGACTTATACTTCTTGAAAAGGACACTTCGTCAGGAAGAGCTTGAGTGGTGACAACTGGAAACTTAGCCTTAACGGTTGATATCAATGTCCATGGCGGAACCGAAGGACTGGTAAGGGTGCTATCCTAAATAGCATCACGGGCAGTCTCCATCATAAACCTGAGAACATAATACATATCAGTTACGCTAATGGAGGCATAAGTATACCAACATAATAATGGGTTACTGACTCGACGTTTCATGTCTTGCAACTTTGGCTGAGTTGGACATATTCGAGTTGTGCGAGGATGACTTGCCCGGAAATCAGTCGCAATGCGGATGAGTTGCCCGGGAATGAGTTGCTACGCGGATGAGTTGCACGCGGATGAGTTGTTGTAGGATGAGTTGTCAAAGATGAGTTGACCGTAACCCTCGTTCACAAAGCAGTGTTGCTGCAACTGGCGTAACTATAAAATATGGACCCTGGGGCAAAATAACGACAAGGGCCCTTCGACCTCCTTGTTTGGCTTTTTTTGCAGCTCCGCTAAGAGTTTTTTTCACTTTCAGAAATTTTAAGGGTTAAAAAGTTAGGTTAAAAAGAGGTTTAAAAAGTTTTAAATTTTCTCGGACTGAGAGTCCGAAATTTTTACATCCCAAAAAATGAGACAGTGTTAGAAAATTAGGACTTGGAGCGCTGGACCGCGAGATGCATCACAGAAAAATTGGACTCAGTCCCAACTTTTTCGGACCCTGTGATCTTTCTAAAAAAAAACGTCAAATATGTCGTGCAGGCCAACTAGCGGGGAAAAAATTTTCAGCGCATCGATAGAAACTAAAGAACAAAACGTAGTTGGCCTTAAAGACAAAAATTAGAGGTTAAAAAGTTATTAACAAAATGGTGACCAAAATTTGATTTTCTCCATGTTCCCGTGATGTCACTGACAAGGCGCAATCATCATTCAGCGCAGGAATAAAAGGAGGTTATTTGCGATTCACAAATTTGAAGCGATGCTCAACCTTACGGATCAAAACCCTTTCAAACCAGTCTCCT
The DNA here is from genome assembly GCA_034694825.1 of Anurida granaria. NCBI lineage: Eukaryota > Metazoa > Arthropoda > Collembola > Poduromorpha > Neanuridae > Anurida > Anurida granaria. Next base: position 6,149 of record JAQIWD010000598.1, read on the forward strand.
TCACTAAATATACTTGGTCCTCTAACTTGAATAAACTTCTTTTTTCAAGAAAATCAACAAAGAAAAAAATTGTTTGGTGGAATATGCTATAGGAGTACGAAAGTATTTGGCATTGCATCTGGTCGTTTTTGTATTGATGTAGCTTCCTTTCTTGACGTTTATGGGGCAAGATAGCCAAAGTTGAGTTTAAGGCATTTATAAATTATTCATTCCATTCTATTTTATTCTTGTTTATTTTTTGAACGTTTTAGTGCATTCAAACGACTAGGTATTAAAACAAGGAATGCAAAGACGAAAGCGGCAACTCTGTTTATACTTGGATGATGCACCCTTATTGCAAAAAAAGCTTGCCTAGGCAGGGAAGGCAACACCTGTGTCAGCGTATGTTGTGAAAAGGAAAAATAATTTCGTAATCAGCAATAACACGTTTTGCTTTTATTGATTGAGAGCAGACGGATTATGTACTAAATTACTTAAATTGCGTCATGAAAATACTTGAACAATAAAATTGATAAAAACACAAGTCAGCGAAGAACAAGCGGTTTGGAGACATTAAAGTGATTTTATTTATATAATGTTAGACAAAATTACACTAGGTCAAGTATATTGTAATTCATAATTATTTATTATGAATTAAATAAATCATAGCTTGTTAGAAAAAATTTGAGATAAGATTTGGCTTTTCGGGTAAAAACATTCAAGCACTGCTGCCCTTTCACTACTCTAAAAAACTCTTGCCCTTCCAAGTTTAATTTTCAGTGTGAGTATTTGACGTCTCTGGCACATAGCCAAATAACACCAAAAGAATTATTGTTGAGAATTTGGCTTCCCGCCTGTTTTTACCGCTCAAAAAAGAGTAACAGAAAAAGAAAGGACGTGCCTGAAATTCATCCTCCGTATTCTTCCGTTGGACTGGATTGGACCATACGAAAAGGACCACTGACACCGTCAATAATTAAAGTAACAGCAATTAATTTTTAAGCACATGCCTCGAACCTTCCCTTTTGCATATTCAGGACAGCCAATCCATGGAAACTGACAATAAACATGGCCATAAGCTTACAGCTTAAAATTTCAAAACTAAAATGAGCAAAGCTTGGCACAGGGAAGACGTACAAAAAACTAAGATACCATTATCAAAATGGCGAGCGAATGTGCAGAGGTCTCAGCGGGTCGAATATTTTATTTCAATCTCGATCACTGATTTTTTTAGGATAAACGTTTAAATCCTCAAAAAATCAGTGATCGAAATTGAAATAAAATTATTCGAGCCGCTGAGACCTCTGCACATTCGCTCGCCATTTTGATAATGGTATCGTAGTTTTTTGTACGTCTTCCCTGTGCCAAGCTTTGCTCATTTTAATTTTGAAATTTTAAGCTGTTTGCTTATGGCCAATTTTAATGCAGTTTCCATGGCTTGGCTGTCCTTAACGGTATTCCAGATATGACTTTGTCCACCTTAAGCTTTTAAATTTTGTGGGATCCAGTTAATTTATGTACTGAATTTACGTAGACGTGTTAAATCGTCGAATGTTTGAATCGTAGATTCGGCGATGCCCTACCCGTAGAGAGCAGAAGATGCTAAAATCAAGAGTCGTAGAACCTTCGCCCAGAGTCAGAGAAAACTATAGTTATATAAGATTAAACCTGAAATATAAAGTTTTCAATTTGATTAACAATCAATTAAAAATGGAAACTAACAAAGTTCCTGTTTTTGGTCAAGCTCAACGGTATACCCGAAATAAGATTACGGCAAAAAATTTTAAACACGCAACCAAAAAAAAAGAATTCAAAATACCCCCCATCTACCTGTTCCACAAACGCAATCTCTAGTCTACGTGGAAAACATGCTTTCTCATCCTATTCCTCAAAGATAAAAACCCAAGAAGCGCAGGACTCATTTTTTCTTCCATACTGCTATGTGTAATACCTATGCGTACATGTTGGACAGCTGTTGCAGTTATGCCTGGCACGTGTCTTCTAATTTAAATTTAAGAACCATAAAGCTCCAAACTTTATGCAAATCGGAGCAATTTACTTATTTGGCGTTTCATGGAATTTCCGATTAAAAACATTAGTATTTCAAGTGTTTAGACTAATTGGACGGGGCTGGTAAATTGTATTGGATAACCTTACCCGAAATTACTCCAGTAAAACTGAACATTATTAATGAATAATTAAAATTTACTTCACTAAACGACGATCTCTTCTGGAAAAAATGTTCTCTCCACATGTCCGCAATTACTTTAATTATGGCAACGATAATAATGCCGCTGTCCCCTCGACCAACAATCTGTCTGCAATTTAATGAGGGTAAAAGATTACATATAGCCTAGAAACCAAATTTTGCAGCTATAACCTGTAAACCTTCTCTAAATTTATAAAAAAGAATATGAACCTAAATCAGAAATTTGAATTCGAGAATTTCTTCGTCTCGTTTATTCCATGGCGGAATTTCTCCAAAATTCTAAATATGCTGTTAGCTGCGTAAAATATAAAGTTTTCAATTTGACTAACATTCAATTACAACTCGAAGCCGATCAGGTTCGTGTTTTTGGTTTTACTAAACGTGGATTACCCAAAATTGGATTACGGAAGGAAATTTTATACACGCAACCAAAAAAAGAGTTACGAATCCAGAACACCCCTCTGCACATCTTCCACAAACGCATGCTCCAGTCTCACAATCCCCCTCGCCGATCGATGAAGACGAGCAAAACTTGCTCACTCTGCCTATTCGACAACCGCAAAAACCCAAGAAGCGCATGGCAGCTGCTGCTCATGTGTTCGCAGAGCAATAGAGTACTAAATCAAAACGCCCTCGTTGACTTTGTTACATTTGTTTCGCATTTTGTTTCTACTTGAAATCTTGTATATCTTCATGTCGACGAATTTTCCTTCAATACGTTGCCCTCGCCGACTTGTCCACTTTTCTACGTTTTTAATGTCGACGATGCTATTTATCTTCGGTTTTCCTTCTACAAATTTTTATTATCTAACTTTTTCCTGTCGACGAATAAACTTCTTTGCGAATAAATCAGTCGACAAATTAGCCTCTACGATTTATAACGTATTCATTCATTTCATCGTCAGTGTTAACTTAGACCCATATTTCGGACCGTTGAAATCTCGGTGGCGTCAAGTAAGCTAAATGTTTTCAAGTCCAAGTCCGATATAATGAACCAAAACAATAGGTGAAAATGGTAGAGATGCTTTCGCTTCTCCTTTCTACTACCCACGTCATAGGCTCGAAACATACGCGTGGCACCCACATTCTTCACTTAAGCCCAAACATAACCCGTCGTAGCCACTCAGACTTACGGTACGTTGAGAAAGCAAAGATATAATTAAAAAAAGCTAGCTCTGAGATAGACCAAATATATTTAAATTATAGACCAATTATAGACCAAGATTCATAATTCGCTTGATGAGAAGGTGGTTCCAACAGCGCGTGAAATTCACTCAACTTTCGTACCATATTGGGCAGCTCAGAGGTAATTTGAAAGTTCAAAATGGGTACTCGATGGATATTGAGATCGATTTAGAGTAATTCTACGGGATTCAAATCTGGCATGTGGGGAGAATTGTGATCACTCAGTGCCGAGTTTCGAAGTCTGGCCGTTCTAGCACCTTAGTTTTAAACTTTACGAATTTTTCAAAATAGCAGTAATTTTTACCTGCTATTGGGTGATACTTGTTCACTTCCACAAAAATTTCTCCTTTAGCTTAATTTGAAATTTTTTCAACTTAAAAAAATCTTGATTACAATTGCCCCATGAAACGGGGGAATTGTGATTACCCATAAGCGAATGGGGGTAAAATTAAAAGGAAATTGTGATTTTCTCGCAGACGCCACAAAACAGACTTTTTTGTCATTTTGCTCCAGCGATTTGAAGCGTTTGACAATTCGACTGTTTCGTCGCTGCAGGGCAGTATATGGGATCCCATGTGGTAATTGTTCTGGCAATCATATCTTCCAAATGTACATACTTTATTGTGTAATTTGCCTGATCACAATTACCCCTGTGCTCCCCCCTGCGACCCTATTTTAACAATTCTTAAAAAATCTTATGAGAGGATCTGATTCCCTCCACAAATGGAAACTGAATTAATTTCGGTACCGTGATAGAAAGTCTGGAAGAGTTGCTGGCTTAGCCAGTAAGTCTTTTAATAGAAAGCAAGCGCACCGTAACTATAAAAGTACTCATGATGCCTGACATAAAAATACTAAGAATTTTCTAAAGTGGTTTCATATGCGAATGAAATCATTTCAGCGTTGATAATAAAATTCGTTCATGACCGATTTAGGAGATTTGTATCAGTGGCTAAAGTTGTATTCGGCTCCCTAGTCTGGGGAGGTGCTTAACTTTTTTTCGTATTTTTTGGCGCGAAATGAGTGGATTTCCACCTTATCAGGAGTTCTGGTACTTATGACCTCCCACTATTCAGCCGATATGACAGCCAGTGTACCAGTTGCTGTCAAGGTGGGCTTGGAGCCTTTACCACTGTCATGATTTAAGCTGCTGTAGTCTGCAGCCTCACTATTCTGACAAACATGTGAAAATTCCCGTGCTTCACATAATTGGTTGCATTTTTGTCGCCAAAACATACATGAAATTCTGGATTTCACATTAGACAAATTGCAACAAAAGTGAAGCCTGTCGAAAATTGTTTCTGGCCAATAGCAATATGATGAAACTCACTTTTCAATATTTCTGCTCAGATTAACTAACTACTAACAAATTCCGCATAGATGTGGGGGAATTGCAAAGTCGATTAATTCCAAAGTCAATTATATAAAACCAACACATTTTGAGAGCAAACTTATTGCGGAACAAAATGTAGAAAAAAAATTAAGTGATGTAGTAACAAATAGTAAACAATATGTTATTTGAGAGATTGTTGAATATAACTAAAGCTCGAATTTGTGAACTAATTTTATTCAAATTTAACATTACAGTGTTCAATAAAACGGACCAAACCGTGATTATAAACAAATAGCAGAGACGTGGATTCACTGAAGAACGATCACAAATGTCGTCAGGACTATTATAAATTTGCGATTGAAAAGTTAGAAAACAGTTTTTCTACTTCACCCGAATTTGGATTTTTTGGGGCTAGAATCGGAAGAAATCTATTAATATCACGTGACCTTGTAGTATGTTAGTAATTTGTTTGAACTAAAACCGAGATATGACATTTTGGTTATGGAACACCATGGTGGCCATTTAGTTAACCTACATGTGTCAGGCTCCAGTACATGCGAATATAACGTACTTAATCAACCATCGTAATTCTTAGAAAAGTAGAAGAATTGCATATGGAACTGCTGATCCATGGTATGCAAATGACAGCTTGAACCGCTGGCGTATGCGTTTCAAATTAACTATTTGAAAGAAACTTGAAATTTTATGCAAATCGGAATAATTTGGCCCTTGCATTCTTTTACAAATACAGCTCATACATACTCGGATAAGAATCTGAGTGGAAATGTACTTACAATTCATCATCTTGATTAATGGATACTGTTTGGAATTATCCTTGTATTAGATGAACTGATTGCTTACAAAACGTTGTAATATTATCTAATATTTAGTTTGCCTTTAGACAGTTGGTGCGTCAGTTGTATGAACATCATTTCTTAAACAGAAAGGGAGTAAGGATGTTAGAAATCAAATATTAATCACAAAACATTTCATCCTTTCTTTATACAGTCATCTATGCATTACTAAGCCAATTTAGTGAATTTAGCTAAAAACATTTTCAGCATTTAAAATTTAAAATAGGAATTGCTTCATTCCGAAAACATCTACACCGAATCAAGATGGATATACTTTTTCAGTGGTACGTTAGCACCTAAACTGTCTAAAGAATCCTGGAGTACACCAATGAGGAGAGCCTGGGACTGGATTTCCCAATTTAAAGCAGGTGTAAGGTTTATGCTAGCTATTTAGACAGCATACCATAAACATAAAATACTTCAGTGTTCTAAGTTCAAGAACCAACTAGATCGTAAGGTGAGATGGCGACTCCATTTATCTATGTTTGTCATTTGTTTGACTGTTTCCATTATTTGTGTGCAATGACGCATACATTGCTTTGAAAGCAAAGGTACCAACAACCACAGCCAATCTTACTTGTTATGTACACTACTGTGTGAAGCATTGTAAAATTAAAATGGTTGTGAGAATTAATTATTTGGACTAGTTTAGTAACAAAAAAAGTACTGACATCATATTTCTTTCCTATGTAATCAAAATACCTTGAATTAAATAATTCAACGCTATCATTTATCTAGGTTTTCCAATTTGATGTAGCTAAATTCACTTGAATAATTCTAAGAACAGAAATTTGCCATTATGCATCGTATTCGTGTTTGCATTGCTGTCAACTGTAAATATATCGTACAAGCAGAACTTTAAGAGAGATTAACGTTAAAAGTAGATCGAGAGAATTCCCACTAGAATGAAACAAGAGATTTCTGTCGCAAAAAAGCAAGGGTACTTTCATTATGAGATTACTGGCATGATATGACATGATGAAGATATATCTTCAAACTTCGATGAATTATTTGTTTCTCGTGATTTAAAATAGAAGCTTAGAATGTAAGAGGGATGTGGTCGCGTTATACCTGCCCGTTCCAATTTTTGCTCGCGCGGCAAGTGGCAAAAACGGGCGGCTGGGGCAAACCCCAGGTGGGAAATATTGACACGAAAAAAAAAAAATAAAAAATTAACACGTGGCAAACTACCCTCATTCGCTCGGCCGGTGGCCATATTATCGACCGTTTTGCTAGAAATCATTTCTGTCGCCCACAACACTGTAGGAATGTAACTTGATTCTTAAATTGTAGGAGATAGCAAAACTTTACTTAAAAGAGAATGGATGCTAAATGAGGAATGCAAACGCACTGCATTCCCCCTCTACCCACATTCAAAAAACTAGGAACTCGATCCTAAAGTCCCCCGCCGATTTTTTTAACCAAAGGGCGTGAAAATAAAATTTATTTTTAACTGGTGCCCAACGATGCAACGTGGTGGTGTTGATTATGTGTCTTTTAGTAAAACACCCAAAAAAAATCTCCTATTGTCCATTTGAAAGTCCTCAACCAAAAACGGAAAGCTTGAGAAAGGGAGCCTTGGGTTTTGCCCACACCCTCTTAGCCAGAAAGGGAAGCTTGCTGATGTATAACGCAGTATTTGATTACCATTAATAATAGTGTAATGAAATCGTCCTTATTTGAATACCGCATATTCTCTTACAGCGAATTTATAAGTGACTTAATTAACTAATGTAGTACACTTATTGATTGAGTTATTTGGTTTGAAAGTACACATCGAATGATTCTCAATCCATCTGACGTCCCCAGCAGTTTACACAGGATTGCTGTGAAAATACAAATGCATCAAAACCAAACCTGAATCATGAACGCCACTCGGTGACTCGGCACTTTTTAAGAATCGTATTGCGGCCGCTCTTTCTGTCCCCTATATTTCTAAGTAATCTCGGTAAAGATACAGAAATTATTCTAGCCTGAATGTGCGAATACAACTGGGAATCCTAAACTGTTTTGTCTAAAACAATTTCACTTAATTTTGTTTCGGTTTATCCTGATTTCCGTTTTAGAAACAAGGCGACGGACACTGGCCCCTACTGCTGTTGTTGTGCTTGCTTTGGAGATGTCGCGTATTCATTCAAAACTGTGGAATTGAAAATCTACATCCATTTCTTAAAGTTTTCAAGGATTACTTGTATGAAGATTTGCCGGTTTCCGCACGTATTAATAAATTGAGCGGATGGGATTTAGCGGTGATTTTGCTTAAAATTTTGGATGCCAAATTAAAGCATGTGGAGCAAAAATACAAACTCTTGTCCCGGTGGTAAAATTGTCCTCCCCTGTTGTCTCTTTCCGTGCAAAAAAACCGGGAAGGGCACGCAGGCAGTCCTTTTCACTAATGGCGTTATGGCACGAGCGGCTGGCTTCAGACATGGCCATTCGGGCTGGCGTCCTGGTCATCTACGGCACTTCCTAATGTAAATTGACGAAGTTAGTACCAAACACACAACCGTTGTGTGTTTTCTTGGACACTATTCAGAGCCCAGACGCCAACGTTTGTGTGTGCAGTAAAACATTACCGAGAGCCCAGACGCTCAGCGTTTGTTTGCGTGTTCCCCAAAAAGCACCTGAGACCCCAGACACACAGCGTTTGTGTGTGTCCAAAAACACACCTGAGAGGCCAGGCACGCAGCATTTGTGTTAGGCAAATTTTTTAAATTCTAATAATTAAATTTCTTTTTCTTCATCCGCCCCAATGGCAAAAGTTTTTTACGATGCCCATAATTGAGGTGAGAGCAGCGTAGAACTTGTAAAACTTTGTATTTGGCGAATTGGATTTATAACTCAAATCAAGATGTTTTTTTCATTCGCTGTTTACTCTATGACCACACAATTGACATCAAATAAACTAAAGATGAAAAAAAACGTGTGGGAATGATAGGTAGTGAATGATGTGTAGAGATAGCTTAATGTGTCATAGGTCATTCTAGTCTCGGAGGTCATTGTGACCTTTCTTTTCATTCCCAATAACTGTTTGACCTTCTAGCGTTAATTTGTCGGGACTGAAAGGTAAAATCGGCATATGTTATTGGTCCAAGATTGTTCATTTCGTGACGTTGCGTGCAAGCTGTGCTAATTAACCATATATTATTAATTTGACTAAATTGAGTTGACTGTTTCGTGTCACAATGGTGTTTCTTCCTGCTTATTTTGGACACCAGATGAGCCTCCTGGTCCTCCTTAAGTCTCGCGTCAACACTAATGTTCCCCAAAAATCAGAGTGAATTGGTAAAATTTGAAATTTGCTTGGGGTATGTAGTTAGAATTTGCAATTTTCATGGGGTGTGTGTCATATTTTTGTTTATAAATTGGGTTTATACTCAAAAATTTGAAATTCCATGAAGATGAAAAAAAACAACCTCATAACCCAGGAAAATTGCTAATAATGAGTACACACCCCTGGCAAATTAAAACATTAAAATGCTTCTGCATTTGATTAAAATTGATTCTGATTCTTATCCATAAAAATTGAAATCCTCGCCAATTGAGCCGTTTGGGATGCGGGGACTGCATTTTAGGGAGACTATAAAATACAAGCTTTGATAAAAAACAATTCTTTACCGACCAAATGAGTTCGATCACAACGTATCATGAAGCTAAGGTTCATTAACTGTAAATAACTTCATCAGCGCAACGAATGGATTTCAAGAAGATTCATTGGAGGACGGAACATATTATAAAATTTAAGTTTTAAAGTGCTGACGTCCACATGCGGGGTGCGGTGGGTGGTTCTTTGTCATGGTGACGAGTGTGGACAAGGAAGTAGGTGAATCTTAAAATTGGCTATTATAGTTCGACGTCCACTTGGAGTAAGATCTTGATGCTTTAACATGTACGAAAAGAAAAATAGACGAAAAAGCATTTTTATTTGTCTCTTGAGTTTTATTTAACTTTGCATTTGAGTAAAATCCAATTCGCCACAGAAAATTTTAAGAGAGCCTGGTTTCTGTATGGTAGATTTGAATTGGCCTTCAGAATTGTCAGACTTTATATATATCAAAATTGAATTTGGCATTGAAATGTCTTGAGCAATGCTTCACCAAAAGTTGTCAGCATATAAAAATACTATTCATGATCATAAAAACCGCCTAACGACGTTTATATTCTGCTTTCTCAGAAACTAGACCTTTAATACCGGCAAGTCAGCCTGCAGGATATTGAATTTTCCTGACGGCCTTTGAAAAAATATTTACTTGTGAAAATAGGTGTGCTCAATTCATATGGACTTCACACCGAAAAATCTTTTCAGAACTCAAGGAGGTCAAATTGAAATCGGTGGGAAGAATGAATCTTTGATAAAATAATTTAGTAAAAAAACATTCTAAGCCTTTATTAAAAATTTGGCTATCCGAATTCTACATTCTCCCCATTTCTGAATATGTACGGTATTATTTTTCAATTAATTAATTTGAATCTTCAAATTTTCATTGACGCAAAATGAGTAAAATTTTGAGCGAAAAAAAATGTGTCTGGATAACTTCAAATTTGGATTCTTGTCGCATTTAAAATCACATCAATATATTCTAAGTTATTGCTGACGCAAAATTCGAATCAATTGATCATATTTGGAAAGAACAAAAATTGGCTTCTTGCCTTTTCACTTGCCTGAACTTTGGGCTCTGATTGTCGATTTTATTGTCGCAACTTGGGCTTTAATTGGTACTTTATTTATCAAAATTTGGGCTACGGAAGATGTTTAGAGGAGAAGAACTTGGTACTCAAGGGGTTAAGGCTGCAACTTACTAGATTTTTCATGCAAGTAAGATGTGATGAATTTTGATGGTTTTGCCCCACTATGTGTTTATCTCCTTCCTTGGAGCTTTTCATCCCGCACTCGATCAATAGTTTCAGCCTGATAAAAAAAAATGTGTGGTGATTGATAAAGAAGGGAACACTTTAATTCGCTTAATTTCCCATAGCTCCAATAACTATCCTTCTATCCCCCCTGTAGATCCGTTAGTCTACGTTTATGTCAATGAACTCAGAGTATGCGGTGAACGGGAAACAATCTTTATTGGGAATATTGTCGTTTCATTATTTGTTATAGTTAAACTTTTTTTTTATAGTGAATCATTTTACTCGATACACAGATGTTTCATTCAATATTTGATAAAGTCCAAATTACATAGCCCACTTGTCCCAACGCACCTGTTGTTTGCTCTCTTTGCAATCCCCATTGCCGTATGCCTGAAATAAAATTTGGTTTAGCGGGTGCAGGAATTCCCATGCTATAATGTTGTATGTTTGTAGGGAGTACCTACTATCTCCCGAACTGAAATCAATTCTTCAGATAAGGTTTATATTATATTTTCATTTTCAGTTTCTAGCATTTGGTTGTTCGTTCCTTTAAGTAGCGGGAGCTGATATGGATGTATTCTCCCGCATATAATTCGCTTATTACGGGATATGAAAATTCGATAGGAGTTTCTTCTGTTTTGGACCAAATGACGTCACGACATGTCAGAAGGGGCAAATTCCTAGGGAGTGTCCCACAAACTAGTTCCACTTTTGTGTGAGATCAAAAATGCATCTGATTGGTCGGCGGGGCAGAAGTAAGTTTTGCAGTCGTCCGTTGTCGCCAACCATTCAAAATTCACCGCCGTAAACGCCCACTGCTGGTGGCGACAATTGACCATTGGCCAAAATTGGTCTAGGAATATGAATGTTATTCTAAACAACCTGACGACGGGTTCAAATTGTAATTCCTCAGGAACTAGAAATTAAAACCACAAAGTAAATCGGGACAATATTGAATTATACTGTTAGCCTTTGAAATAACGTTTTACTTGACAAAATCGGTCGACTCAATTCCTCTTGGGTCATTCTATACCGATCGTGCGAAACGGGTTGCTCGATTGTTGAAAAACTCCTCATAGGTATATTCATTTAACTCAGAATAAGACGAGTTCAAATATACAATTGAATTCGCTTGAAAGTGACCTGACCCCGAGATAAATGGATACAAAGTGACCTAACTCGGGGTTGAAAGAAATGACAAATGAGTTTTAAATGGAGAAAAATAGGAATTTTGACATTTTGAAGTCAAATTTAGGACATTCGGGATTCATTCCCTTTGGTTTTAAGATTTCGTTCGTGGCGCATCACAGAAAAGGAAAGCATGAAAAGGAGGATCTTTTTGCCGGGGAGAGATGGGAGAAGAGAGAGGAAGCTACTCCAACTCAGCCCTTTTTACCAGAAAGTCCACTCTAGATTTTAGGAAAATCGGCAACAAATGGCTCTCTGGACTTGCACCGGAAAATCCAAAAATGCTATCCTGTTACAGGACGTACTGTACATATTCGATTACCTGTATGTACTTCAATTATCTTGGCTTGTTTCTTGAATTGACATAAGGAGCAAAAATGCAAACTGGCAAAAGTAATGTAGTTGAGATAAAATAAATAGTGAACGAATGTTGTATTGTACGGAATAATTATGGTACGGATGTAATTATTGAAACGCTACTCGACTTTCGAGTGATTTGATGTTTTCATTTCTTTAATTGCTGGATTAATTACTTCATCAATTTTTCGTATAAAAATTAGGCATTGGTCGTGTCTTCCAGTTCATGACGCTACAGCGATATGATAGTGACGTCACTTCTTTTTGCGCCTCCTTGCTTTCGTGGGGAATGGTTTCGATCTCTCAGTCACGGGCTGTGTTTTGCCGCCCGGAGAGAGAACTGGTCGTTGAGTTTGGTGGAGACGTGTCGACAGTTGGTTCGGGCACCACTTCCTCTATATCCGAGGTGACGTCACTTCTTCCTTCCCCCCTTTGCCGTGGTAAAGATTGGATGCAGTTTCGGAGTTGAAGATTTTGTCTTACGTCGTGGGGAAAACCGTGGTCGTGGATTTGGCGAGGGATCTGACTTCAGCGGGGAAACGGACGTTGCGCTCACTTGTTTCACTTCCTGAATGTTGATTTGCAAATTGTTGACCTGGTCACGGTGAGTGGTGGAGGCTTTATTGGGGACGATCAATTCGTGTCTCCGTCCTGCTCGTCGTATGCGGACGGAAAGAGGCAGATCCTCACCCGCAGCAATTAGTGTTCCTTTGGGAAAATCGTGCATCCCATGCCGCTTGCCTTGATGCCAAATTGGGAAATTTGACCTTGACAGGTTTTGGGCGAGTGTCACTGCCAGCTTTCTTCCCTCCCATTCTGCTGGTGTAGATGGTGACTGGAGATCGGGATTTTGGAGACGGGAGCAGAGGGAAGACCTTGGAGAATAGTTGACTTCCGGTTTCACCATCCTCTTCTGGCACACCGTAGAAGATCAAGTTGTACTTGTTCTTTTCCA
>JAQIWD010000599.1:0-19036 GCA_034694825.1 Anurida granaria
ACATCACTAATCAATCCATGTGAGCCTAATTCACCGTCGAAATTGTCGGATGCTGCTCTATGAGCTGGGTTAACAGAGGGGAATCTGTCCGGCACTCAATTTTCAAATTATCTCAGTTTTCCAGTCTAGCCCACCCTTAAATCTATTCATTGGTTTTACCAACTCTCGGCAGAGGCCGATGGAATTCCGGGATCAAAAAATATTTACAAAACGTCTAAAGTTTCTGAATTAAAAATATCAAAATGGACCACTGATTATTTGAGATTATTGGAAAGGGAGAGAGAATGAAGAGGTCATTAATCCTTCCCACTCCACTCCGGAGGGATAATCCTGTGAGTGGCAGCAGGTAAAACTGGGGATGTCCCCCGTATGAATGCCCTTGAATTTTATTATTAAAATGTTAATTTATTTCCTAAGGTCATAAGGTCAAGAGGTGAAAAATGAATCAAAAATAAGTTCATGATCATGCGGTAAGTGGTAAAGTGAGAGAAGGTAAGAGAGGAGGAAGAAATAAAAACCAACATCACTTGACCCTCATCACTCCTTCCTTCTCCTTCCCCCTTCCAAAAAGGATCTGGGACTTGACCTTTCTTTCCTATTTCTTCTGACTTTGGAATGAGTGACTCAGGAGGAGGTTTGGATCCTTCAAGACAAGATGGCTGCGGTGGGCCTGGGTTGCCCACTCAGCGTTTCCAGACTATTCCACCGTCTGGATGGATTTGGGAAAGGGGAATTCCCAGAAGCGTCAGGGGTTGAAGGGCCTCCACTCTTGTCACGCCCCATGGCCACAGAAGACATTGCCTCCAGTCTCATTGCTCGATCCTTACTTAAGGGTTCTGGAGGAAGGGTCAAGTCGTTTGCTTCTGCGAGTGTCCTTAGGTCAAAGTAGTACTTGGCATACACACTGGAAGGGACGTTTATGTTAAATTGGAGAAGCTCCAGACATTGACGCTCCAATTCATTCCTTCATTAAAATTTAAAAGAAAATTAAACAATGTTAAATGGTAAAGGTACAATGCCTCTTACATATCTTCTACACTGATGTCCTTGAGAATGTGACAATAGTCCACATTCCAAACTGCTTGGTCATCCCATACTTTGGAAGCGAGGAGAACAGAACCAAGGACCATCCGACGCCAGTTGGTAGACATGATGTCCATTTCCGCATAAGTTAGGAGTCGTTCCAAGTAAACGAGAGCAATTATAGCACATTCTGCTGTCAGCTGGGCAGCATTGAACAACGTCCGCACAAACCTATTCCCAAATTAACAAAACTTGACAAGTTAGAACATAATTAAATATTGTGGATGTTATATAGTTGATTTCACCTGTAAATTTGGCGGTGTTCCGGGTTGTGCATTTCAGGGGGAGGTCCATCTTTGGAAAGAGGGTGGAGCCTCTCATCGAAAATGTCCATGGGACGCTGGGAAGTGCGATTGCGAATGTGATAGTAAATGGCCAGGGATAAACATTTCAGCGTATTCTTGAGATTGGGTTGAGATACCGTAGAGTCATCAAGGAAAATGGTGGAACAGGAAGAACTCTTCTTCAGAGGACTCGGCTCATGGATCTTCAAATTCACATTCATTCATTAATCAATTAATTAATCAATTAATTAATCAAGTGATGATTAATTGAATTATTACTTGGTTCATGCTCTTCTTCCTTATCATCCCATTCTGAATCGCTCTCTTTGATTTTTCTATAAAGAGGGTCTGGGCCGAAGGGTGGACTGAAGGGTCTTTATTAAAATCATCAGGCTGTAAATTCGCAAATTTCATTTACAACACTACTCAATCAATCAGTGCTCATTTGTTTTTGTTCCACTTACTTCTCTCTCACTAATGTGCTGAAGGTTCACTCCACTTTCCTCTCGGTCCAAACTATCACCACCCCCACCGGGGTCACGGTGGTGTCCTCCATACTCGTCCCCATCACCCCCCGCCCTTCCATTCTTGGACCATGACTTTCCTTCAGAGTTCCGGTCCCTCCTTGTCCCTCTCCAGGCACAACAACTATTTACGTTACCCATGGCCTCTGAAACAACAAAACAATAGTTTACAAAATGGCAATCCAACGAATCAGTAAAATGGAATTAGAGAACTTACATGGTTCTAAAAAAAGGAATCACTTATGTCACGTATTATGTGCACTGGGCACTGGAGTTAATTATTAATCAGCAGTGGACTTCCTGGTAATCGATGCCATAATCAAGTACAAATGTCACGTCATCCCTCCTTGAGCATTCATCATCACTTCCTCTCCTTCGTTTCCAACTCTGTCAAGTTCAGTCTTGTTTAATTTCGTATTGCCAAGCCTATCTTGCTCCTTGATTTGTCCTAAATGTATTTCAGTTCATGCTCCTAATGACTCATTTGGGGTCATCGTCTTGACCTTGCGTCTCCAACTCCCGACAAACGTTCGGCCTGAAGCCGGGCAAGAATTCTGAAAGAGTAAACAAAAGTAACATGAGTTATGAATTAATTTAAAGACGAGTTGGTTTATCTGTCTGAAGTCTGATAGTAATGTCCACCTGTTGTCCTTTGGAATTGGTACTGGGTGTCTTGAATTCCTGTCACCTGTCACTTGAAAAGGTCAATGGAGGTCAACTCAAGAAAATAAACAATCAATTAACTTTTGATTTTTGTCTCCCCTTCTTTTTTTGAATTTGACGCTTCTGTTTGTACCCAACTGAGACGGAATGCAGTACTGACTTGACCTCTTTCCTTCCTGGGTATTCTGTTAAATTGGTAATAATTAATTGATGAATTAATTAATTAATTAATTGACATCCAGTCCAGTTACTTTGGTTAGAGACCATGACTCAATTAACCAATTCCTAACTGTAGGATTCATGAATTGTGGCCACTAGACAATAAGAGGTTGGATACGGCCCTGGAAGTGGGGTAATTGATGACTCATCACAAGGAATACCCCCCCCTTGAGAAGAGTTCGACCTGACCTCTGACCGTGGATACCCAAACTCCTTACATCATCATCATATCGTCATCACCTGACCAAATTCTTTCCTCTTTTTCGTTGTTCACCTTCAATCTCCCTTCTTCAACTGGACGTCCTTCTATCAACATCCCTCTCTTCTTTTTACCTTTTCAATTTTCAACAATTTGTCACAAAATCAATTAATTTCACCCAATACGACGGAAGTTCCAGTTAAGTCATTTTGTAAGTACACGTAACCATTTATCATCCCATAACGATGAGTAACTCGGGTCCTGTGCAATGTTCGAGATTCTTCTCGAAGGTTTCCTGGATTGACCTATTTTTACTCGATGAGTGTAGCATAGTGTTTGTTTAAAGGTATTCAACTTTTGGTGTTGGTGTTTAATTTACTATTTTTCTTATGATTTGCAGACTCTCTACAATAATTGAAGGGTACAAACGTTGTAAGATGAGTAGTACTTCGATCGACCCCAATTCTCATCCCCAAATGGAAATCCTAGACGATGATGAGCCAGAGGTCATTTACGATTCATCAAAAGTTTCAAAAGCAAAGAAAAGGAGGCAAAGGAACCACAAGCGTGTCCTAGTTCCTGACCCTGTTATCCCCAACGCAGCTGCTGTTGATGATGAGATCCAGGAACTACTCGTTAACAGTCCACAAGAGCCACAAGGTTCGCCTAGTTCCGTTGATAGGTATCACTTACACGATGACACGGTTATCTTGAGTGACTCGGATGAGGACATGAATGAAATCAAACCAGGATCAGAAGTCACTGGATACTTTCATCAACAAATCCAAGATCAGCTGTTGGACGACACCTTTCCACTCGACGTAAGAGACAGAATTCATTGAAAATAAAACCCAAGGTCATCCCTAACCAATCCTAAGGCTTTCTTCGTATTCTTAATTAGGGTGAAGAATTCGAAGTAACATCTGAGAATCGGACGCAGGAGGATGAGACCATGATGACCTTGGATCCGGAAGGAGCTGATGAGAATGAGATTGAAATTGAGGACGTCACACCGCCAGAAATTCTCCTTGCTGCCCTTGTTCGGTATGTCAATTATTAATTGAATCAATCAATAAGGAGAGAGATATTGAACCAAAAATACTTTTGTCAATAGGCAAGCGGAAGATTTGAAGGAATTGGGTAACAAGTATTTCGCAGATAAGGAATATCACAAGGCACTTGAGCTCTACAGTAGGGCCATTGGTAAGAAATTCTATCATTCATTACCCCAAGATTAGTAGACAATAAGTCTATTAATACTGCATCACCCATTGCCCTTCATAATTTAGATTAATTATTAAATGAATTTTGGTACTTTCAGAGGCATTACCAACGGAGGCTACTTTTTATGGAAATCGTTCTGCCTGTTACTTGATGTTGAAGAAATACAAAAATGCACAGGCGGATGCTCGTACTTCTATTCAAGTTGATCCAAGATTTGAAAAGGTCAGGAAAACAATTCAGTTTTCTATTTAGAAAGGAGCATTGCGTCTTATATTTGTGTTTATGTCTTGTAGGGGTACTTGCGATTAATCAGGTCAAACTTGGCTCTTGGTGACACTGTAGGGGCAGAAGGGGTCATGAACACTCTCAAGGCACTCAATATGCCAATCACAAAATTCTTTATTGATGAACAAAGGAGAATGAATCATGTCAAGGCACTTCGGAATGAAATCAGAGTCTTGAAAGAGAAAAAGGATTTTAGAACCGTAAGCTTTCAATTAATTTTGATTAGATTAGACAATGTGTTGATCTTTTGATTGTTTTTAGCTTCTGTTCCACACTGAGCGTGCGTTGATTATTGCGGAAGGTGACTTGGAGCTAAAGATGATCAAGGCAGATGCACTCCTTCACCTTAATCGAACTGCAGAAGCACAAGAACTCTGCACGTAAGGAAACATTACCCTATCCTCACCAATTAAGTAATTAGAGTTAATTAATCATGAATCTCCATTTTATTTTCAATAGTGACGTTCTCCAAGTTGATTCAAAGTGTGTTGATGCTTATTACATTCGATCCATCTGTTTGTATGAGGCTGATAACTTGGAAAAAGGAGTCCAGTTCCTTCGACAGGCTCTTCAATTTGCCCCTGATAGTCCCCTCATCCTCAGTCTCTTCAGAGTAATTATCACACGAAATCAAACATTATTTTTAATTTGTTAATTTAATTGTTTTCTTCTTTCCTTGTAGAAAATGAAGAAAATCAAGGAAGTGAGAGAGGAAGCCACTGGACTCTTTTCAAAAGGGAAATATTCAGATGCAAAGGTCAAATTCCTCGAGTGTATGAACTCTGTCAAGGAATTTGACTTTCCTAACGTAAGTTTTTTAATCTAATCGACATGAAGGCATAAATCATAAAATGTTAACTTTATTTGTACATAGGCCACGATTGAGTCCAAGATGTCCATGAACTTGTCTCTGATTGCTGTGAAACTTGGTGATACTGATGAGGCTCTCACCCTTGTAAACCGTGCCCTTGAGCTCAACTCAAACTACCTCAAGGCCCTTCTCCACCGCGCCCAAGTCCACAAGACGAAGGACATGTTTGATGAAGCAGTTCGAGACTATGAGGTAAATTCCATTTGTATGGAGATGGAGGTCAAAGTTCAAACTAAATTCTTAATATTTTCTGTTTATTAATTGTAGGCTGCCCAGAAGATTGACCCGAGGAACCATGAATACCGAAAGTACATTCAAGATGCGAAACTGGCAGCAAAGAAAGCAAAACGGAAAGATTACTACAAGATCCTTGGTGTTGACAAGAATGCGTCACCAGACGAGGTCAAGAAAGCTTACAAGAAGAGGGCACTCATCCATCATCCAGGTATGTCCTTCCCACTATCAATCTTGGAATGAAATTAACTTGTGTTGGGTTAACTTGATCTTTGACATTTTTTTTCTTAAGATCGACACTCCACTGCCACAGAAAGCATAAAGAAGGAGCAAGAGAAACAGTTTAAGGATTTGGGACAAGCATATGAGATACTCTCTGATCCCAAGAAGAGGAATCGTTACGATGCAGGTCATGACCTTGATTCCCCTGACGGTGGTTTTGGACAGGGTGACTTTGACCCATCGAATCTCTTCAACGTCTTCTTTGGTGGTGGTGGGGGTGGGATGGGAGGTGGATGTCCACGTAGCAATGGATTCCAACAACAACAACAACATCGCACCTATAGTAATTTCCACCCTTACTAAATTACACTCCCAACCATTCACTCATTTTAATCACAAGGTCCTCACATACCCTTCCCCAATGCTTCCTTACACCCATTGACCCATTGTCCCTCGAGTAAAATGACAGGATCATGTGAGCCATTCCATCAACGGTCGTAAAACCAGCGTAGTCTGTTGAGGAAAACGTTAAAATCCCTTTCTGACCTCATCTCTTTCCTAGCAAGTATTTTCACGCTGACGCATTGTGTTCGCGTCCTTGAGTTTAGTTTATTAATTAATTGAGCCTCTGTTTGTGTGTACATTGACTAAGAAAACGGAGATTTTGGATAATAAATGCGTAAAATAAATTACAATTGTCTTAAATTGGGCATCTTACCCCAAAGACTTTGTCTTACCCACTCTGTCCTACACAGTTGCTACTGATTTTTCAAAATGTAGCAAATTAAATGTAACTTTTTATAGGTTGCCTAAGAACCCACTCCGGATTCTGAGTCGACCCCTTCAACAAAGTTTAGGTTTATAAAAGTTGGAAAGGTCGACTATTCTGAATGAAAATGTAAAGTCAAAATTGAGGGTGGAAAGTCGAGAATCGTGATCGGTGATGCCGAAAAATCCATCGAATGGTGCCCCCAAGCCAAAGTCTGACCCAGGGGAGTCAAAGGGTGAGCCTGTAGAAGTAGTGGCAGTAGTAGTGGCAGTAGTTGGTCCTGCTCCTGCTGGTGGGCTGCTATCACTTAATCAACCTGGACCAAGCTCAGTCCCTAATCCTCCTGTTGGCCAAATCGTAAGTGCATCCCCCATTTTATTTCAACCCATTCCCTGTGTTTTCAAAAGTTGGAATACCTTATTGAAATCCCTGACTTTCCTTAGCCGGATACCAAAAACTGGAAGTTGACACACGAGAAGACG
Source organism: Anurida granaria (assembly GCA_034694825.1). Classification (NCBI taxonomy): domain Eukaryota; kingdom Metazoa; phylum Arthropoda; class Collembola; order Poduromorpha; family Neanuridae; genus Anurida; species Anurida granaria. Next base: position 7,060 of record JAQIWD010000599.1, read on the forward strand.
CTGAAATCCATTCGTGCTGACCGAGATGGGGTGGTTGATGGTACAGTGGTGGATCCTACTTTGGATTACGTCCAGTGTCCTCATTGTGGACGTCGGTTCAATCGACAAGCGGCTCAGAAGCATATTCCAGCCTGTGAGACCATGATTCATAACAAACCAGCAGGGAAGAAACATTGAAATCTTTAATTTCCAAGTTTTCAATTTGATTAAATTCAAGTTACATTTGATTTGTGGGTGGGTGGAGTTGATGGGAAGAGGAGAAAGTGCCGAGTACTCTGATAATTTCAGATTCCTTTTGATTCGTGAGGTCATCATACTCTGGTCCAACCAACCAAAGAGTCTCCAGGTCAACTTCCTCCCTCTTCACCCATGTGAAGATATGGAGGGCAATGTTACCAAGGTCAAGGGCAACCCAGTCATCATTACCCACCTTCCCTTTCTCTATCGTTGGAATCAAGTCAGAACGTCTCCGATCCTTCCGTTTAAAAACACGACGGATAAAAGTAGCCACTGCTTGTAAATGTTTGGGGGATCTACAATAGCACAAGAGGAATTAGCTCAATTTTCATTGGCAATTGGCATGTCAAAATGAGTTGTTAAATTCACCTGGCTGTGACAATGACGAGGTAATCGACGTACTTCATTTCTTTGGGGACTGAAATGACGCAGGCATCGTATGCCTTTTCTTCTTGTAAGAGTTCAACCAATTCACCAATATCAAACACTCCCGTCTTCCCACCTATCAACAATACAAACAAACTCAAATTCAAGGAATGCTGAAACTGAGAGGAGTTCCAATGGGATTTAATTACGTGTGAGATTGATGCGTTCGATGGGGTCGTAGGAGACACGGGGTTGGGGGATAGGGTTCCACTCATCCTCATTCACATCCTGAATTGTCGTCTCTCCATCTTTGAACGGAAGGAAGTCTTCATCGAAAGAAGGGGAAGGTTTAATAGTGTCATCTACCGTCTCTTGACTTTTCTTCAAGAAATCATCATCTTCACTCTCCTTTTGATGAAAGGAAGAGCAATGTCTATGAACTGGAAGCAATCGTTTAAAACTGAGTGGGATTCTGCTCGTCAGACTTGAATCGGAATTGGCAATGGCTGAGATGGACAATGTGTCAAGGAAGCTCTTTCCTAGTAGGCGTCGACACGCAAATAAAGTCACAGGAAGCATCGTTGACCTTGATGACCTTGGACATGAACAATCTCCTACAGACCAATCAAATCAGTTAGATGCGTGAACCGTGACAAATCAGCTTACCTTAACGTAAATTAAGAAATTAGGATTGTCATTATTCATGATTACTTTTAGTTTCAATTAATTGAAGTTGAATTAATTGTTTTGGAGTGGGCGCTCGCTCCAACCCATTCAGGATCCAACGAAACAGCTGATTTACTACAAGAGAAAAGTTTCCAAATAATCTGTCCTTTTCAATTATTTTTTAAAATGAATAAAGTAAGTGGTTATGCTGATTTGAACATACCGATTGGTCCAGGAAGTGAGGGTGTTGCTCGTGCTGCAATCAAATGTAAGTTATTTTTGCTCTTCTTACCAATTAATCAAAGAAATCAATTAATTCATCCCTCGAGTTTTCCTTCCAAGAATTTAATTTGTACCTCATTTTTCCCGCTCTCCCATTCAAATCTCAATTTAAAATTGGGGCAAGTTGAGACAATTTTCACCGGAAGTGAAAGCAGAACTTAATTTAACCAATTACAATTAACTTAATTAATTCAATTAATTTCTTCTGTAGATGGGTATCTTACATTGGCCATCAACACTCCGATCCTTGCAAGGGACTTTGCTAATCGACATTCTAACAAAAAAGGAGGAGGCGGTAAGAAGCGGAAATGGGAAGAACGGAGTGGTGGACTCCTCGCCAGTACTGCGGCTCAAATGGGGAAAGGTCAAGGAGGTCAAGAGGGACTCCCACCCCCTCCAATCCTTCCATGGCTCAATGGTCTCATATCTCAGAATCCAGGGATTCAAATCCTTCACCGCCTCACCATCATCTTCTCCGAAATCCATCAACTTCAAACTGTGGTACGAGGATTTCCTTTCCTTAATTATTAATTCAAAAGACCCACTAATTGACCCCCTTAAGCCCCTTAATCATTTAATGAGAATTAATTTAACTCTTCTAGCTCTCACATCCCAATGCAAAGTTGTACGACATAGTCGCTGTCCTTCCAACCAATCACGATGCTCTCCAATCCTCCCTCACCTCCACAGCCATCACATTTGACCTCTTGACCTTTGACTTTGAGGGTCCCCATTGGATTGAGAAACTCCGCCTCAACAGGCAAAAAGGAGACTTGGCTGCAGGGAAGGAAATTTACTTTGAGCTCACGACGGCATCCGCACTCCATGGGGACGCTGCCCTTGAAAATCTCATCTACACTGCGCATTCTCTCGTGGAGAACGTCTGCGTAAAAAGGATCAAGGTAGGTCATGTCAAAGGTCAACGGTTAAACAGGTCATCATGTTTCATCTTGTTTTACCTTGACAGAATTTGATCCTAACGAGCGGTGCTGGAAGTCCCTTGGAAGTCCGGGCACCCAAAGACCTCGTCTCACTGTAAACCCCATTAGATTGTGCATTTTTATTCTTTTTCTTATTTTCTTTTGACTTTTAGTGGATTTTTGCTAAGTTTGGATGAAGGGACGACGAGAGTTTCCATTCGTGAAGCCCCGCACAGGATCGTTGAGAAAACAAGTAAGAAACTTCTGCAGAGTCCAAACACACTACTCTGTTTCAATTGTTCCATTTAATGCACGCAATGAATCCTGTTGGTTTAATTTGATTTGTAGAAGCGAGGAAATATGGGAAGTCTTGGGTTGCTTTCATACCCAAGGACGCAGAAAAGGAGTCGCATGTGGATCATGTTGTTGTGAATTGATTCAAATGAAATTAGTTGATGATTTATGAGAATGGGCCATGAATTAATACGACCATAATGGAATAAGTGAGTGAATTTATTTGCAAAAGTTAGTTAGAAAACAATAAGTTAGGTCTCCCCCCCCCCCCCCCGTTTAGCTTTCCCCTAACTTTCCATTGAGGAGAAAGTTTGAAATTAAATGAGGTTGGACCACCTCCGGAGACTGGAACTCATGTCCCACTCTCCTTCATTCTCCTATTTCGGTAGGAGGGATTGGGAAGTGTGTGCGAGTGTCATTTGGGATTTGGTCAGATGAGGTCATTGAGAGGTCATGGGATTCTAAAGTGTGTTAGACCACTTCCATGTACTCTTCCCTTGGTTTCCTATTCGGTCGCTCATAGTCACCATCTTCATCCTCCTCCATGCCAAGACGGATCTCCTGTGAAACCACAATTATTTTCAATTAATTTGGGAGGAGGATCAGGATCATAGTTGTGGGCGACATGGACATTGACATGTCTTACGCCCTTGAAATGACACAGTTCCAGTCACTTCCAGACACTTTGAAACACAAACATTCAACCGTACCTTCCCAATCTCACATCTCGGAAAACTACCCTTCCTCCACATTCTCCCATTGAACATTCGAGAGAATGTGGAAGAAGGGAGGAGATTTGAATCCCATTGGACTAAAGAGGAGACTAATTTCTTTGACTTTTAAATTTGTTATAAAGTTAATTATGAGAAATGGAGATAAACCCACCTTGTTTCTGGCCATGAATCGTTCTCTGACTGTTGGAAATCGTAGCCTATCCTTGGGATCAGACTTCCAGCACCCTGCCATGAGTGAAGTAATGAAAGGAGGACAGGAGGCAGGCGGAGAGAGGAGAACGCCATTCAGAATTAATTGAACCACCTACAAAGAAAGTCAAAAGAAAGTCAAGGAAAGGAAGACAAACAGAACATGATGGATCATCCCCCCATGACACAAAACGCCCTGACACGGCCACTTCCTCCCTTCCTTCCTTCCTCCGCGTCAGTGGGACACGTGGATGACAAATTGATCATTTCATAAAGGTCATCCCCAAACAACTTCATTCACTCCCTTCTTTTCTTCTAATTTCCCATCATCATCATCATCATCATCATCATCATCATTTTGAAACTGAAAGTTATTCCCTTCAAAGGAAAAGGATTTCCTTTGCTCCATTTTTCAGGTGAAAGTAAGTGAGTGAGTGTTTGATTTTGTTTGTGTTATTGTGGTTACCTCTTCATTGGAGTGTCCATAGTAGGGTTGTTTCCCCCAGGTGTAGATTTCCCATAGGAGAATTCCATATGCCCATACATCTGACTCGAGGGTAAATCGACCATAAAGGACACTCTCAGGGGACATCCAACGGACAGGAAGCAATCGACTACCACCAATCTACTCAACACATTCACCCCATTATAACAATGAAGTTAATATTCCCCCTTTTCTTTATTTAAATTGTCAAAGTGGTTGACCTTGTAGTAGTCGCAAGTGTAGACGTCCCTGGTGAGTCCGAAATCGGAGACCTTGACCCTTCCATTCCTCCCTACGAGACAATTCCTGGCAGCTAGGTCACGATGTACAAAATGTTGAGAGCACAAGTAGCTCATCCCATCTCCTATTTGGGACGCAATCTCCAACAGGTCATTCTGAATTGAAATAAAACAAAACGGCACGTGTCATGTCAAGTTTCATTGAACCAGGAGTAGGAGTTTGTTGAATTTGGAAATCCATTCAACTATTCTTGAACTTGTTGTTTTCTGGTTTTGATTAATTGACGTCAATCCACTTCATTCCCAAATGGGAAGAGTGGAAAGCGTAAAAGTGTTCTCCGTCATTTCTCATTTGAACAAAATTCAATTTTGGTTTCTTTCTTAGGAATTCAAGAAATGGGATCCGCGTCTTTTCTTTTTCTTAGTTGGAATCCTCTGAATGTGACCCTGGGATTCCTATCGTGTGTTCCATTAAAAAGTGCTATCGAATTTCCCCTTAAAGTGAACCTATGGGGGGAGACTTACCGTCGTCAATTGAGGAAGATCCAGTGCCCCCTCCTCCTCTTCTTCCTGGAAAGGACTTCTTCCAGAGATCCCTTCTGGTGAAAGTCTCCGGAGTAAAGTGGCCAAATCCCCGTAGTCCATAAATTCAAAGAGAAGCCATGGGGGCTCATCACCTGGGTGGAGAAAATGAAAAGAAATTTATTTACACCACAACTCCTTACATTTCCCTTTTCACCACATCCAACTTTCTTTTCACAAACTTTCTATGGGGAAGAAACTTTTTTCAAAGTGTGTTTACCTGGTGGAACTTCTTCCACTAATTATGATGGAAATATTCTAGGAAAAGTCGACGCTCTTTTACACTTTCAAGGACTCTGCCACACTTTGTAATTGTTGTGAGTTTTAAATTGTGGAAGGGATGCTTACCTTGATTTGTGGCAATGCCAATGAGACGTAGAATGTTGGCGTGGTTGAATGTTGCCATCGTCTCTACCTCCTTTAGAGCTTCACCACAATGTTCCCTTTTTGCCACTTTCACTGCCACTGATCCTCCATTCAGTTCACCTGTCCAAACCAGAATTAACACTGTAGTTAAAATTAGCCAATAGGGGGGAGTAACTATTTGGTTACCTTTGAATACTTTCCCAAAGCATCCCTGCCCAATCTGTTTGAGTATTCTAATTTCAGTGGCCATGAAGACAGGGACTGTGAGAGTGAGGTCAAGGAGAGGAGAAGCCTCATAGGTTGGATTCAGAACGAAACGATCCAATGGGAAGAGTCGCCCTGGAATCACACCACCATCCTTATCTCCACCCATCTACAAAGGTCAAATGAGGTCAACAGTTGGAAACATTCTGAGGTAACTTGGAGAGGAGAGTCTCACCTTTTCTGTCCTTCCAAAGTGGAATATTTTGGCAAAAGTTTTCCTTTTAAAGTATCCGAGTGTTGATAGGAGGAGGAGGAAGAGAGAAAGGGTGAGTACTGTGACTAGGACTGTGACATGGGATACTCCCGGACTGGTCAGGGTTCCTGGAAGGGGGGTCATGGGGGGAGGAGTGACATGTCCTCCTTTGCTCAAACCCACACTCCCCACCTGTACAAAACAACACGAAAAATCAGCATTCCAGGATGAGGTTGAAGGGGAGTGGCCGGGTCAACTAACACCCACGTCAAATGAAAATGGAGATGGAGAAAGTGAATGCAAAGTTATTTGCTTTTCTCCAGGAATTCCTGTCTCTGACTCTTCCGAGTGGATTGAAAGGGAGGAAGGAATGTTGATTGTGAGGAGAAAGTGGAGAAAGCGCCATAAACGGAATTGGGATTGAACTCCAAATTACTGGAATCTCTTCCTAGTCCTTTTGTGTATTGAGATTGTATTTACCTGGATGGGAATTCCAAGGCTCTTGGGTCCCTTGAACTCATCTGTAAGGTTATGGACTGAGGAAATAATACGAACTGAAAAGCACAAAGAACCACACTGTTTCTCACATTTGTTTTTGTAGATTCCATCACTACTCTACCTGTGTTCCTTGGGCAGATGCCATTGACTGGTGGACTCGCACTGTGGTAGCAGACGCAGAATGCAGATCCATTATTAAAGACGCGACAGGCAGTTTCACCGGAACAAATCCGAGCGTCTTCTTGACAGTTGACGAGGTCCCATCCCTCTCCCATTTCTAAATTAAAACAAAAGTAATCAAAACGTGGCACACGGAAAAGGAAACGAACGGGAGTGAAAGTCAAATGGAAATGAAATCAGGAAGCGTAAACTTTCACTTTTCCCTTCCTCACTTGGAATAAAATGAGGGTGAGCCTCCTTTTATCCTTGCCTGGGGGCATAACCTAACTTTCTGCACCTAATGCCAACCGCCCACTTGTTGCTTTCATGGGAAAGTAATAAAAGAAAAAGTAAAGTCTCTTGGGATAACAAAAGAATTCCTTATGAGAATTATGGGACTCTTGGGAATAAACTTTCCCTTTCTCCTCATTCATCAAGTGTCAATTCCATTTCTATATTTAGATCATCCCAAACTCACTTCCCATTATTAACCACTTCCATTATTCTCATTCATTGGAAATCAATCAATTATTTGTAAACGAATGACACTTATTTTCATAAAACAGAGACATCAAGTGACATTTTGTGAAAAGGTGAATTCCTGCCCTTCTCCTTTCTTCCTAATCTGACGCAATTCCTTTTGCTTATTCATGAATTCCAATGGAGGAATTTATGACTCCCAAAACAGAAATAAACTGAGGGAGGGAAGTGTTACACTTGAATCCTTGGGTGATTAAACTTGTGTAAATTGTGGTGGTGAAAGTGCGGGTAAAGTAGAAAATGGAGGGTTTGTTGATCCTTAGTCTGATTCTGAATTGGGTCCTTTGTTGTTCCCTTCTTGGGATTTCAAATGCCCTTGGATGTGGTATTGGTTTCCCCTGGATAATTCCAAAGGAAAGTGGAAGTGAGTGAAAGCGACGCTTTCAATCCTGGACTTATCCCACCGCCACTAGCCCCTCCCTCCATGTCTGTGTCCAAGGGAACAAAGTCACCTTCACTGGATCTCCAGAACCAGAACCTTCACTACGTTCTCACCACTTACTCTGGCACATGACCTTTGACTCCATTAGTGAATTGAATAAATTAAAACTCCCATTGACTTTTCTTACCTGGGAGCTCAACTTCCTTCATTTGAAACAATAAAAGGAACGAGATGGTTGGATCACGCAAAGACGCCCCCGCGGTTTCCGATGACTTGCTTCACTGGATCCTACAGCTCAACTGAAACTTTGGAGACGCGGCGACGGTGGTGCGGTGTTGAGTTTCGGAGCTCCGACTTGGGACTTGCTCTCCTCTTTTCTCCAGGTGGATCCAGCACTACTTTCCCGGAGAGAGACACGCTGGAGGACTCAAGTCCAACTGGAGGGTTGAGAAGTGATGGTCCCTACGGGGAGTCCAATGGCCAAATAGGAAGGTGGATGGAAGTGTGTGGTGTTCCACTGGTGTCCTTTTGTCTTTGGTGGATGGGGGGATGAGGTCATAAATGAAATCCCGAGACTTTTACGATCCTGTTTTATTCCCCTTGAATTTGTATTCCTAGCTCATACTGAAAAAAAAAATAAAAATTAGAGAGAATTAAATGAAACAATTTGGTCTTGGGCTTGGTGGAAGGTGCGAAACTTTTTAGCAAACCCCCACAAAGATTATTTGTAAAGACCTTGAGCATCCTAAATTGCGCATCATAAAACCAAAAGGTAAATGAAGGAAAGGAGGTAGGATTGAATGGAGATCAATCAACACATCAACCTTCCCATGAATAAAAATACCCAAATGGAACATCTCCATTGTAAATATTAAAAGAGGAAGGGATAAAAGATCCAGCATCTTCTTGGTCCTCCACTTCCACGCTCCTTCTCTTCTACAAATAAACAAAAGGGAATCTCCCCACCCACCCTCGGGTATTTCAGATGGAAACCATCAACCATCAAATCCCGTTTTAGAAATAACAACACAAAGTGACGCCACTTAAGACAAAGTGATCATGTCATAATTTTTAAAAGAAAAAAGACCAAGGGACTCATCCATAAGTTAGGTCACTTGATCTCCCTCAACTCCATTTACGACAAAAGGAACAGGAAATTGAAATTCCACTTCCGGAAAAGAACCCAACTGGTTGGACCCCTTGGACAAACTTTCCGAAATTTGACCCACTTCCTTCCAATCCAATTTAATTTAATTATTTCAAAGAATTATTAGTTTAGAGCCAAAGAACCTGCGTCGGCTCTTGATTTCCAATCAAAAACAAGTTTCTGCAAACAAAATTAACGAGATAACAATTATGATGAATAAACAATCGAATTAAGAAAGTCAGCTGAATGTAATAAAAACTCAAGTTTTTTGGGGTCAAAGGTCAATCCATCCATGGCCTTGGCTTTTGAAGAGCTCAGTTTCCCCTTCCGAGAAGTAGGGGTGGTGCTTGGGCCTGGAGCAAATGAGACGAGGGAGCGATCCTCCAACATTCCAAAAATGGAGACAATCTCACTCATGTCGATGAATTCGTATCCTTTCTTTTCACAGATACGTTGATACTCTTCGTAGACGGAGGAAAGTGGGACAGGGGCTGGGGTGACATCCGCATCCACATTGGACCAACTCGTCGCCTTCCGGTGGAGACGCAAAAGAGTAGCAAGGAGGAGGAGTTGCTGGACAGGAAGAATTTCGGGATCCTTTTCAGGGGCAAGGACTTTGGAGATGGAACGAATCCCAATTTGGTCACCAATGGAATCCAACCGACGTTTCTTGGGACTTGAGGAATTGAAACCTACTCGTCAAATAAAATAAAAATTTATTAATCAATTAAGTTATAAACAAACTCAGTTCGAAGATTGTGGTTAAGTTTTCAACAACTTACCGTCGTCAGCAGTTGTTTTCAGAACAACCCTTTCCTGTTTCTCCATCTGTTCCAATGCAGTTTTACAGGCGTTGAGAGCTTTGCGCATGTCGCCGGTTGACGATGCCACTTTGGTAGCCACCAGCCGAAGAGCCACAGCATCAAAGACATCCCCCACTGATGACAGTCTTGTTTCCAGAATTTGTGCAATCTCCTCTCGTTCATAGGGTGTGAAATGCAGAAGCTCAACAGGTGGGACTTCCTTTCTCTCCACTCCAGAGGAACCACGACGAGGGGCTGCCTTGGGTGAAGATGTGGTGGCCAATTGAGGCAGGTGACGAGTCGTCAAGTCCAAGGAATTGGCGACACCCACCAGGACAAGCTTTGACCCTCCCAGTTGAGTCATCTCAAACAATTTGTAAAGGAAATCATTCCCACGCGAAGTGAGCAGCTGATCCATTTCATCCAAAACAAGGACACTAAAAACAAGAATATTTAATGAATGCAACTTGTTCATACGAATTGAAATTGTTGAATCATATTCTTACATCATGCGCGCTTTGCCCTTTGACACGAATTTTGCATTCAGCTTCTCCTGTAGTTCCGATTTGGAGTTCCATTTCAAGCGTAGTTGAGCAGCTATAAGCTCAAAGATCACCGTTGGACTTCCTTGATGCATGCAATTGATCAAAATGGGGACAAAAGGAAGGCCTTTCCCATTATGAAGTTCCGATTTGATTTTGTCCAGGACATGCTGGACAACGGCAGTTTTCCCAGTCCCCGGCGAGCCTGAAATGTAGAGTCCCCCTCCCTTTCCTTCCAAAATGTGAGCAGTGAGGAATTGATGAATAAACTTGATTTCAGATTCCCTGCAAGGTAGGACAGGTGGGATGGAGACATGGAGAGCTTGCTTGGCCAACCTTATTTGACCTCCTGTAAATTTTGGTGTGGTGGGAACAGAGATAGCGTTTAAGTTTTCATTTGCGGAGGGCGGCGGTTTAGCAGAACGAACACTGGACTTTGACTTCCTTGGGCTCCGTTTCTCCACATTTTCATTGGCAGGTTTTCTTGGTGATGGTGCCTTGCGGACTGACGTGGAGCGTGTTCTGCGGGTACTCATCTTAACACCAAACTGGAAGCAACCTAGGAAAACAGACAATAAGATTAGTGATAAAATTATAAACTACGGTTTAAGTTCATGCTCATCATGAACTGAGACTGACACACGGTCATGGCCATTACGCCCTACGCCAGTTCTGTTCAACACCACCCCTTGCCCCTACCCTTGAAAGTTATATTAATTGTTGTTACCTTTATCAGAGTCTTTAGTTCTGTGATCTAAATTGATTAATTAAAAGTAAAAGATTGAACCAGGTAACACGGTAAAACAGGGATTATGGAAGGGAACAATGGAATGCAAATGAGAATGAATGGAATGAGAGGAATGGGCAGGGTGTTTCTCCATGGGTCCCACCCTTCCGGCCAAATCTACTTTCTCTTATGGGCAAATATAAATAAATTAAATTAATTAATTCGGTTAAAACGAGGAATACAAATTTATTTTTACATCCTTTCCGAGTTTAATTTAGTCATAATTCATTTTCTATTGTTAATTCCTTGGATTATTTTATTTTCCTTTCATTAGCTTCATAAAAAGAGATGCAGAATTAATGAATTCATAAATTCAATTTTATTTATTAATTCAATTGTCCATGGATGACTTTTTATTAAGTCAATAAAAGCACAGTAAAATCAACCAATGAATTAACAATCAAAAAGGAATCATGACTTAATTAAACTGTTCGATTAATTCCTTGATGTCTTTTTATGAAGGTAATGAAAATGCAATAAAATCAACCAATAAATTAACTATGACTCAGTTAAACAGTTCGATTAATTAATTAATTAATTATCATCCCTGGATGCCTTGAAGTTAATAAAAGCACGAGTAATAAATATTTCAAGTATTTTGCTGATGCCCGTAAAAGTTGGAGTTTCCAACTTGGTTGAGGGTGGGTTGTGGAGTTGACTTTTTCCCAAGTTCAAAATCTTCCCTCCTCATTTATTTTCCCTCTTTTATACTGGGGCAACTAAAGACAAAAGAAGCGAGAAGTTTAATATTCAGCACAATAGGAAACACTTTGGCTCGCGTCGTGTATTTAAATTTAATTCACATCTCAATGAAAATTGTGCTACGGATAATTGGTTACAATAACTAAGTTAATGGACATGGGACATTTGGCACTTGGTCATTGGGAACCGAATTGGATGGAATGTGCATGATTTCCTTCCCTTTTAACAGTATAAAACAATTGACACAATTAAGGAGAATTGATTCTTTAGTTGGGTCATTCATTCCATGTTTTGTTTTGACAAGTAAGTTAACATCTTAATTAGTTTCTTAGAATTTGAGATGGAAAAACCTACCTAAACTCATGCGTCCATCCCCTACCCATCATCATTCCTCATTCATTGTTCACTGGAGGATGAAAATCAACTCCCAAGGTCAAAGGTCCACCTTACTTGAACCGAACTAATCTATGTTCGTAAAGTTAGAGACGTCTTTTTCAAGGTCAACCAAAAATATGAGGGGGAACTCATGCCAATACCCAATAAAAAAAAAATTAAGCTTAATGTGCAATATTTTCATTAAATATGCTTTAAAATGCTCCAA